>JABMDN010012874.1:0-13379 GCA_017165825.1 Hepsetus odoe
GTAAAACATTTATTCCTGTTTATTTGATTTACTCTAATCAGTCTGCTAAAGATAAACCACTTTCACAGTTTTAGTGCACAGTATTTTCACAACAGTATTTTTAAATAGTTTTTACTATATACTACAGTGTTTATGAATCGTATTTTACTATTGTAACGGTGGCGTGGTGCAGGAAGGACGTCAGTGCAGAGCCAGTGATCCACAACATAAACCAAAATACAGAGAACTAAAGTGCCACCGTTAACTTTAAGGCTTCTCCTCGTTAATAACCGCGCTCTGTTCTTAAATAGCAGCCCAGTGAAGCACACCTGTGTCTCCATGAGCTCAGGTGTGCTCAGCCAGAACAGAGCGCCATCTGTCATGCCCGACCGGAACCACAGGCACGGCAGACTGTGACAACTATATTATACAGGATTTTAATAAACAGTATTTTACCACATACTACAGTATTTTATAAATTGTATTTAATATATTCTACATGCTGCGATGGGCTGGCGACCTGTCCAGGGTGTGTCCTCGTCCTTCGCCCTGTGTGGGATGGACTCCAGCACTAAAAGCTGGAGTTTTAGGAGGTGAATAATATTTTCTAATTGATTTTCTCAGTAAATCCACTTTGATCACTGGTTTCAGGTTGTGTGTAGAGAGAGTGTGAGTGGACGCTGTTACTGGGAGCTCCAGTGGAGCGGAGATGGTGTTGGAGTATCAGTGACTCATAAATCAATCAGGAGGAAAGGAGCGAGTGAAGACTGTGGGTTTGGACTGAATGTAAAGTCCTGGAGTCTGAACTGCTCTGATAACAGTTTCTCTGTTCTTCACAATAAGATCAGAACTGATGTCCCTTCTCCTCCCTCCAGATCTAACAGAGTAGGAGTGTATGTGGACTGTCCCGCCGGAACTCTGTCCTTCTACAGTGTCTCCTCTAATACACACACACTCGCACACTTACACACATTCAACACCACTTTCACTGAACCACTCTGTGCTGGGATTAGACTTTATTACAGCTCCTCAATACATCTGTCTGAGATAGAATAACATTCTGTGTGTGTGTGTGTGAGTGTGAATATGCTCATGTATAAAATCCATTATTTATAAGAATTAGAAAATATAAATTGTATGTACACAAACACACACTGTAATCTGTAATCTGAGCACTCCTAACATTACAGTGGAAGGTTGTTTGTGTGTGAATGTGTTCTTGGTGTTTATTTGGTGTGAAGGTGGAGCTTGTGGGTAAAGTTCATCTTCAGGAACATGTTTCTACATTATTGTGTCAGTGCTGCTGTGTAGTCAGTAAAAAGTTCACACAGTGACGATTCTGACATCAGTGTATAAATAGTCTAAAATCTTTTTCATCAATCTAATTCATAACATTGAACAGGTTTTTTTACTTTATTGTAGAGACTTTGTCATTTTGTGAAATAATAGACATAAAAAATAAAATGCCAGTGATAAATAATCTGAATAATAAATTGCTGCCTTTGAAATAGATTTGTTTTTTAATTTTTTTACAGTAGTAAGACCAGGTGTATTGGAGGAGGGTTTAAACTGTTCTACCATGGTGTGGGTAGAAGGAGGAATGGAGTAGGTGTTATCCTGAAGGAAGAGTATGTGGAGAGTGTTTTGGAGGTGAAGGTGTCAGGGAGGGTGATGAGTTTGAAGCTGGACGAGGTTAGACAGGAGTCTCCATGGATGACGGTGTTTGCTGATTATATTGTGATCTGCAGTGAGAGTAGGCAGCAGCTGAAGAGATGGAGATCTGCTCTAGAGTGGAGAGGAATGAAAGTGAGAAGGACAAAGACAGAATACATGAGTTTGAATGAGGGGGAGGGAAGTGGAGTGGTTAGGATGCAGGAAGTAGAGCACTGAGGCTTTCTTTCTATTGGCTAAAAGGAAACATTTTGTCTTGTTCTGATTTCTTGAAATATGTTAGTATAGTGGTACCTCGAATCTCAAAATGCTCCACAGTCAAAGTGTTCAACACCCAAGCAGCTTTGAATGGAAAAAAATAGCTCCATATTCATACAATTTTTAAAATTTCAACCCCACGCCAACTTGAAAACACTTGAAAGAACATGTACAGGTCGGAATCGCACGTTTGCACTTCTCCACGTAAACAAGGAATTCACCAAGTGAAGATTTTTAAATAGTTTAAGCATCACTCTTTCCTAGATATGAGCGTAACATCTCCTTGCGTTAGTGCAGTACTTGTCCGTTTTTTCTCCTTTTCTTGTGATAAATACTGTCCTCATGGTACGAAAGAAGGACAGTGATAGCAGCAGAAAAATGAAGAGGAAAACTGAGAACAACAAATGAATTGCAGAAAGTTAAAAGAAATAATAGCAAAGTGAATCAGTTTGCCGCGTGTCTGATTTGGCTATAGAGTACATCATGGCCAAGTCAACAATGTCTGCATAATTTTTGGGACTGGGATCTAATTATCTGCATAGTTATAACTTGGAATAAGAACTGACTTCCACCCAATCACTTCTAGAGTTAATGTGGTTTGAGTTGCTCTGTATGGAGCTTCATTTTAAACTCCTGCACATGCTGTCAGGTTATACATAATTGATCCAAAATCTACACTTCTCAGGAGGGAACAGAAACCTGGACTTACTTCCTCAGTTAGCATAGAAGTTGCAGTTCAGGTCCATGCCAAAGCATGTGCAGCTGATACACAGACCTAGACTTCCTCCATGGATGAGTGTGAGAGTGTAGGAAACCCATCATCACGAAATAACCATCAATCCCTGTGATACAGGCAGCCACAGAGGCCACACTGTTCCCAATCCTAAACAACACACCTGAATATTAAAAAGATCACAGTAGACTTTCAGATGTAGACGTTAAACTCTCTGTGTTGTTTCTCCAGTAGTACACGTATCCATCCATGTTCAGAACTGGGGTGATGTAGAAGTCCAGGTTTTCCAACATCATCTGTAGCTTGGGGTCTGTTTTGTAAGAGCTCAGGATCTGTTTTAGTAGAAAAACACGGGCAGGGTTTTGTTTAAACCTACTGGTCTCTGAGGACATTTCATAGAGGACATTATTTCCTAAGCTGTCCTGAGAGTATAGCGCTATAGATGGGAGAATGGGGTCACATTGCATTTGAGATCAGAGCCAATCAATTAGGAACACAGCTGATTTAATTGTGGATTAAATTTAGGCATTATGGGATTGCTAATAGCTATGACAACAACAATAGCCAGAGAAATCAATCAATAATTTCAGAAGACATTCAGTGTTGGGTTTACAAAGTCTCCAGGGAGATGGCAGTTCAAGGGTTGCTTACAAAACATCTGAAAGGGATCATCATTAAATAATACTATGTGTGTTTCCAGCAAGGTCCCAGGATATTTAGTTTGCTGTAAACATCTTCAACCCCTCTCCCGCACCCCTTAGTGGCCATTCGGCCAATGTAAAGGAAATATTAGAAAACAATCTTACTTGATTTATGGGGTGACACAGTGGTGCAGTGTTTAGTGCTGTCACCTCACAGCGAGAAGGTCCTGGGTTCAGTTCTCGGACGGGACGGTGTGGACTTGTACAAATAACAATAAAAATATAAAATAGCAGAAGCATTGTTGCCATAATGAAAAGCGTTCAGTCACAAAGTACTGGTAGAAATCAGGAGTGATCCATTCTCCGGCATGAATGCCACACTCCATCCAGACGGCCTTCTTCAGCATCATGTTGTTGAGGCCAATCTGCAGCACAGAGGACCCTCGACACCCACGGTCTTAAATCAGACTGTTCAATTTCATATCCAGCACCCACGGATCAGTGGTGGGGACAGTACATTGCTTAAGATTAGCAATTTACCACTCCAGGGTTCGAACCCATGACCTGGGGCCTAGTCCCTAAACCCTAGACCACCGCTGCCTGTATCCCTAACAACGCTGGGCTGTTCCTTCTCCATCTGCTTCATCCAGACGCAAATCTGAAAGAGGTCTGCAAAGGAATCATCACCTGCTCGTTTAAACAAGTGTAAACCTGTTATCAAACAGAGCAGCTGAACAGCAGAAGTTATTATGAAGGCGAATGTAGAAACACCTAAGAATTCTTTTACCCTTTTCTATTGGTCAATCGATTATGAAGCTCTGACAAAGTGGAAAGGTCAGGTGGTGGATACGTTTTATGTGGAAGTGTTTTTAAAAAGGCAAAAATGGAGATTTGTTCTGACAACCAAAATAAGATTCTATTAAATTAGTAAGTATGGATACATGGCGATTGATTTCTGTTATATCATCAATTTTTCTCCTTTTTCTTTCTCTTTCAAAAAAGATTGTTATAATAATAATAATAATAATTAAAAAATCATTATATATAATAAAAATATAATAAGAAAAATCTAAATCAGATCAATATCTGGTGTTTCTACTTTTTGCATTCAGACCAGCATCAGTTCTTCTGGCCCCACAGAGCCCTGATCTCCACATCATCCAGTGTGTCTGGATCCCATGAAGAGACAGAAGGATGTGAGGAAGCTACATCCACAGAAGATCTGTGCTCAGTTCTCCAAGATGTTTGGAACGACCTACCGGCCGAGTTCCTTCAAAAACCGTGTGCAGGTGTACCTAGAAGAACTGATGCTGTTTTGATGGCAAAGGGTGGTCACACCAAATATTGATCTGATTTAGATTCTCTTTTGTTCATTCACTGCATTTTGTTGATTGATGAAAATAAATGATCAACACTTCCATTTCTGAAAGCGTTCTGTTTACAGCATTTTTCACACCTGCCTAAAACAGAACAGCACAGAACTGTAGATACATTGAACTACACAATCCCAAAAGACTTCAGTCATGACAGCTGAAATAATCCCACATACTTTTATAAAGATTTATTCCAACAAGCCTACTGGCAAACCTTTTTATTCCATTTCACCTCAGAAAGTGTTTACAGCTCAGTGGAACAGATCTTATAAATGTTAACGTAGGTTTATGACAGTGACCTTTATGTAGGCTTATGGCCACCACCCTGAATTAAAGGCCCAGTCATGGTCCTGGTGATCCTCTCAGTCTCCAGTATGTGAGCACTGATCTCACTCAGCAGTTTAATAAGGACCTTTTTTCATAAGCTGAATTTTATCCCAAGCCTTACGAATCACATCCAAAGACCATATACCTTTTACATCTGCATACTTTTCATCCACATACTTTTCCACAATCGTCTTTTCAAGTTCATCCAACTTCAAAGAAAAGGTTTTTACATACTTGCTGAGACTACACGTCATGTGTTCCGCATCCACATCCGACAACACCACACCTTTCTCCTCAGTATTAGATCGTGTCGATTATTTCTTTCCCCACATTATGACAATTTCACAGATTTCTCAATTTCTGTGCAATTTTATGTTATTGGAAATTTCCCATTTCCTGTTACAAGATTGCTTAAATCCTCACCACAGACTCCTTTCTAGATTGATCTTGAAGAGAAGATCCTCCACTCAGCAGCAGATTAAGACAGTAGGAGGCCTTACCTCTGTCAGAGTGCCAGCACTTCTGTTCCTGACTTTTGGTCAACTGTGTTGTCTTCCAATTGCTTCTCCTGTCCTTTCCTCAAGTCAATCCTGTCCGTCGCGACGCCAACTGTTGGATTCTCCGATTGAGAACCCTAATACTGGTCCTGGAAATACTGGTCCGATTGATATACTGCTGCCACATAGTCATGAGGTTCACTGTCTTCTGGTAATGGAAGCAAAGTGGAAGGGTTAAGGTTAGTGCAACGTTTAATGGAGACACTTGGCGTACATTATATTTCAAACATCTTGCAGCTGAAAGGTGGGCTGAGCTGTGGTCCTGTAAGAGAAGAGAGACTGCATGTGGTACCAAAACAGTAGAAATCAGCATTGCCAACTAGATCTCTGGAGGCCTCTATGGTCTTCTCTGCTGCAGATAAATTTCCCAAAAAACAGGCAGACCTGCTGCCACTGTATCCAGTTCTGAAGAAAAATTAATCTCCATGTCTTTGTAACAAAATTGAAGTCATGTGTCTTTCCTGCTCACAGACTGTTTGCACAAATGGTTTGGTGGATCTGGGATGCCCAGTGTTGGAGGAGACCAAAGGGCTTGTTTCAAATTGTTAAAGGCCTCAAGTTGTCATTTCATGTGAGTTGACAGTTATTTGACCATTTCTGAGAGGTCATTGCCCGCAGCGGTGCCTCCATCTCTGAATAGTTAAGAATGAAACTTCTGCAATAGGAACACATTCCCAGAAAAGATGCTAACTGCTTCTTAGTGACGGGTCTGGGTATAACGGTTATGGCCCCAGTGTGCTTACTTGAAAGTGTTTTACTTTGTGGTGAGATAATATGGCTCAAAAATGTCACCTGCTGTTTAACAAACTGAACTTTAGACAGACTGACCTGGTGGTCATTCTCAGCCAAATGGTTTGTAGAGACAGTGTGTCTTCTCTACACTGTGCTTGGCTGGTTGCTTCAGACAATCATCAACATACTGCAGAAGTGCGATCCCCGGGGACAAAGCCAAGGAAGCTAATGCATCGTATAGTGCACGGTTGTAAAATTAAAAGCAAACCAAAGTTGACTGTCAGGGTGTACAAGCACTCTGAAAAATGCTTTGGCCAAATCAATCACTGACAACCACGTGACATCGGGCAGAATTTGCGATAGGATGGGGTATGGATATGGAACAATGGATACACGGGCCTGTACCGCAGCACTGACTGCTTTCAAAAAAGATAAATATATCCATTTTGTGGGTTGACCCCTGTCCCTGATTTTGGACAGGAAATAGCAGCGTATGGACTGGAGAATCTGGACATAGTACAATCACCCATGCCTTGCACAATGCTTCAAATACTGGTCTAATACCATCACTTCCTGTTAGTGGGTCTTGAGGATGACAAGGCCTGTATGCGGATTTAGGAAATATTATTATTATTATTATTATTATTATCATCATTATTATTATTAACAACCGGAGGACTATTCTTTATCGACCCAACATCATTTTTATCTTTCGCCCACAAGGGATCTGGAAGATTTGACAGAGCTGGGTCTTCATCCAAACTGATCATTGTGTACGGTGGCTCAAAAGATTCAGTAATGCGCTCACAGGAGAGGAGACTGTGCTCTCACAAGGGCTGGCAAAAGCCTGAACTTTGTCGCTGTATAAAACAGCACGGCCACAGACAGGAGCCCGATCTTCTGCCTGTGTGCAAACCAGAACGAATGAACCCCCGTCCTGACAACAACAGAGAAGAACTGTATTAGCTGTTCTGCAACCAGCACTGAAACCCCAGCAGTGTGTCCACTCCAGAACAGTCTCTCTAACTGAATGGTCTGGTGTGGGTGCACTCACTCTCCCACTGTCCCATTAAACCCAGTCAGAATCAGCAGTAACACAAGCTGTACAATGTAAATGATCTGAAGTCGCTGCCCCCTGGTCTCACCCTGTCCCAGCAGCAGAGATAAGAGCGCAGGCAACGTCTGTATCTGTGAGCCGCCACTCCTGATACAACAAGGATCTGCTCATAAACAACTGGAAACAACTCCCCTCGGAAGTATCAATAACATCCCATTTTCACAACAATTCAGTTATAAACCCAAAAGACACAGAAAATCACGGCCTAATAAATTTAAGATGATTAAAATGATGAAATTATAAATTGATGTTGAAGCATGCTGGCCTAGCTCACATTTGAGAGGTACAGAGGACAGCTCAAACAAAGACTATAAGATCAGTTGCTTCTTGCCTGTATTTCTCTCTCATAAGTATCTTTTCTGAATTCCATTAACCCTTCTTCCCCGAACCTTTGACCGTGAGATCCCCAGAGTCAAACGCAGTCCTGTTCCTGTCCCAGACTGGTGTAGTGCTACAGTATCTCCTGGTAAAGGTAAAGGGAAGGTCATTTTTTATCACTCTCAACCTGGACTTGAAAGAGTTGGACCCCAATCCTTTAGTGACGTCTGATACACTTCTCTGATATTTCTGACTCTTTACTGTGTTCAGGTTAGTGGAGGGTGTCTGAGTGGGTCTGATACTGAAACAGTCCTGTACTGATGGGTAACGTACATACATGTGTATGTGTGTGTGTGTGTGTGTGTGTGTGTGTGTGTGTGTGTGAGTGTGTGTGTGTGTGTGTGTCTGTGTTATAAATAATAGAGCATTATAAAATACACACACACACACACATGTATATCTGCAAAGGTACTGTATGTAAAATATATTTAAGGTGGACCGGGAAGTTGGGACTGGAGGACAAAGTGGGCTCCGTCAGTTCAGCTGGAGGCTGAGGACGGTGGACTGAGGTGGACTGGGGTGAGTTTGGGTGAGTTGGGGGTGAAGTGTGGTGTAAAGTGTGAACTGTTTGAGAGGGTAAATCTCACCACTGTATCGGCGGGCCACCTGTTCCATGTCCCCTCCGGCCGAGAGAGAAACAGAGAGGAGAAACGGAGGGAGTCCCGAGAGAAAGAGGCTGTTCTTCACCGCCGGAGACTGAAGGAGTCTTTATCACTTTACTGACGGACCTTCACCGAGAACTGATCCTCCACTCACACTGAAGCCTCTTCTCTCCTGTGGGACTGTGTGTTTGTGTCCTCTGTGTGGGTGTTTGTGTCTGTTTGTGTCCTCTGTGTGGGTGTGTGTGTGCTGCGCTGCAACGCTGACAGCTTTCAAAATAAAAAGTCCCTGCAGAGTGAACCACCACCACGGTTTGCCAATCCAGAGGCACCGTGAGCATCACAACTGTGAATGCTCTAACATATAACCGCTAAACACTGCTGGAGCTCAGGAATTCAGCCAGGATTCAGTCTTCCAGCGACTCTCCGAACAATGCTACGTGAGCTCGGCATGCTGCGAAGACCAGGCCTTCAGTCCCCTAGATCGCCTGCTGTACCTGGCCGACATTGGAAGCGGTGCGAGAGGAGACAGAAACCTGGCAAGCGTGCTGGTGTCCGGGCTCAGCTAAAGGCTAACGCTAGCCGACCGGCTATTGTCGTGGAAAATTGAAGCGTGAGCCTAAGTCTGAAACTTTTTCTAAGTCAGAAACCAAACGAAGTCAAAAAATCAAGCGAAGTCAGAGAGATGGCACAACCAATTTACTGAAGAGTTTCAGCAGGCGTGGTCCCGTGGGAGCAGCTCCAATTGCTCATCCCAACTCCGGACTTTAAATACATTTCATTCACCTTTAAAAATTACATAAATCCATCCCATTAATAGTTTTCCACCAATAATATTCAATGCCGTCATGATTAAAACCTCAGTTCCCCCACCTTTGCCCCTTTCCCACCAATAGACTTAGGCCTTCTCACTGTTACCTTCCTGCCTTATCTACCACCTATATTTCAAAGCTTCCACCCATCCAGGCTCCCAATTAAAAGTGTTTTTCACGGATGTCTCCCTATCTTATCTACCACCGGTATTTCAAGGTGTTCCTCCCATCCAGCTTCCCAGTTATGAGAGCAGCTGCCTGATTAGAACTGTAACTGTTGCTACCGGTCGTCTATGAGCACTACTGTTCAATTAAAGATGTACCTCTTTCCTGCTGGATGTTTTCTGGGAGCTCATGAGATGATGCAAGCAAGTAAGTATGTAACTATGTGCAGGTGCAGCTACTTGCTATCTTCTGGGGTCAGATTTAGGCCAACAAACTCTGTGAACTCTGTGAGATTTAGGCACTGTGAGACAGGGACAAAAGTAAAGGGATTTTTACTATACTATCCTGTCCGTCCTCCTCGTCAATGTCTGCTCCCTAGATAATAAACTGGACTGTATACGACTCCAGCTGAACACCCAGCGTGAGTACAGAGACTGTTTTTGAGAGAGTGTTTTTGTTTTTACGGAGACATGGCTCAGCGACAGTGTTCCGGACACCGCCATCCAGCTCACTGGACTCTCTGCGTTTCGCTCGGAAAGAAACTCCGCTCTGACCGGCAAGAGGGGGGCTGTGGGTTTACATAAACACACACTGTTCAACACTGCTGGAGGTCCTGACAGTCAGGTGCAGACCGTTTTATTTGCCCAGGGAGTTCTCCACAGTGTTTATTACGGCGGTATACATTCCACCCAGCGCTAGCGCTAACAGCGCTAATGCTAACAGTGCGCTGGCTGAACTTTATGGAGCGATCAGCAAGCTCCAAAACTACCATCTGGATGGACTGTTCATCATCGCAGGAGATTTCAACCATGCAAATCTCAAATCAGTTCTCCCTAAATTTCATCAGCATGTGGACTTTGCAACGAGGGGGAAAACACGCTGAACTGTGTTTACACAAACATGGCCGGCGCGTACAGATCGGAGCCCCGCCCCCACCTCAGACTCTCTGACCACATCTCTGTGCTGCTGATCCCAGCGTACAGACCCATCATCAGGCGCGTGAGACCCACCCTGAAGCAGATGAAGACCTGGCCCACAGGAGCCATCTCTGCTCTTCAGGACTGCTTCGAACGCACTGACTGGGACATGTTTAGGGAGGCTGCAACCTACGCTGACTCCATCAACCTGGAGGAGTACACAGCTTCAGTGACTGGCTACATCAGCAAGTGCATTGAGGATGTTACTGTCTCTAAGTTCATCATCACACAACACAACCAGAAGCCATGGATGACTGCAGAGGTGCGCAGATTCCTGAGGACCCGGGACAAGGCCTTCAAGTCAGGGTACGAGGCTGCCCTAAGAACAGCAAGGGAGAACCTGTCTCGGGCCATCAGAGCAGCAAAGCAGGTTCATGCACAGTGAATCCATGGCCACTTCAAAAACACCAGTGACACACGGCGCATGTGGCAGGGCATTCAGGCCCTCACCAACTACAGGACATCTCCACCTGCCTGTGACGGTGACTCCTCCCTCCCAGATGCGCTGAACAGCTTCTATGCGTGATTTGATGCGGCGAACAACAGAAGATCTCTTCTGAGAGTCTACCCACAGAAAGCTGCTGATCCAGACAACATTCAAGGTACATTCACAAGACTAAACATCCACAAGACTAAAGAGATGGTTGTTGACTTCAGGAGACCATGTCAGGACCACGCTCCACTGAATATCAACACCTCACCTGTGGAGATGGTCCAGAGCACCAAGTTTCTTGATGTTCACTTATCAGACAACCTCACGTGGTCCCTCAACACCAACTCCATCACAAAGAAAGCCCAGCAGCGCCTCTACTTCCTCCGTAGACTGAGGAAAGCCCATCTTCCGCAAGTCCCTACAACGGGTAGTGAGAACAGCTGAGAAGATCATCGGTGTCTCTCTGTCCTCTGTACAGGACATGTTCACCACTCGCTGTATCCGCAAAGCAACCAGCATTGTGGATGATCCCTCCCACCCATCCCACACTCTCTTCTCCCTCCTGCCATCCGGGAAAAGGTTCCGCAGCATACGGGCCTCCACTTCCAGGATGGGAAACAGTTTCTTCCCCCTGGCCATCAGACTCTTTAACTGAATCACTTTACCACTGCTACACTTACTACTTACTGCAATACTTAATACTTACTATTTATTACTTAGTACTGGTATTTATTTTTGCACTCCGCACTTTAACCAAAACACTGCTGCTCCATCATATTGCCAGTTACATGGGTCACTGCAAGAACTGAGCAGCGTCGGATGAATGCACTGCATGTTCTGTCTGTCTGTTTGTCTTATGTTGAGTCTCATGTTGTGTCTTGTGTGTAGCACCAGGGTCCTGGAGGAACGTTATTTCGTTTCACGGTGTACTGTGTAATTTGGCACTAAATGACAAGAAAGTCCTACTTGACTTGACCATCTCCAATGTCCAGGCAATGTTGCAGAGGCGTGTCAGCCATGACAGGCCTACAACATCCAGAGCCTTGAGGAAATCTGGGCGGATCTTATCCACCTCCGGAGCCCTGCCAACAAGGAGCTTTTTGACCACCTTGGCAACCTCGGCCCCAGATCTAAGCTCTGCCTTTGACACTGTCAATCATAATATCCTTCTTTCCCGCCTTTCCGCCATTGGGCTCTCTGATACCGTTCTTTCTCGGTTCACATCTTATCTCACTGATAGACAGCAATTCATCCACCTCCATAACAACAGATCACCTCCTGCTCCAGTTAAACCGGGTGTCCCTCGGGGATCCGTTCCTGGACCTTTATTATTCATAATTTATATTCTCCCTCTCGGTCATATTATCAGAAACCATGGCCTCAGTTTTCGCTGCTATGCTGACGATACCCAAATCTATAGTACCACCTCTACTTCAGCTGCTCAGCCCCCTTCCCTTACAGCTTGTATCCATGATGTAAAACTTTGGCTCACCTCTAACTTTCTCAAGCTCAACACTGACAAAACAGAACTTTTATTAATTGGCTCCTAATTTCTCATCACTAAACTCCAAAATGTCACTTTATCCATTGAAAATGTTTTTGTTTCACCCTCACCCACTGTCCGGAATTTAGGCGTTCGATCCCACTCTGTCTTTTCAATCTCACATTAATACAGTTGTGAAAAATGCTTTCTTTCACCTCAGAAACATCGCACGTCTCCGCTCATCACTTTCATTGAAGGATTCAGAAATACTTGTTCATGCTTTTATAACTTCCCATCTCGATTACTGCAATGCTCTTCTCTTTGGTCTCCCAACTAGAACATTAGCCAGGCTCCAGTACGTGCAGAACTCTGCAGCTCGTGTTCTCACATTCTCCAAAAAATCTGAACATATCACCCCTATTCTCCACAAATCTCTGTCCAAGATGGCGCCACGTGAGACGCAGCCAGTTACAGGAGCTCTGACAACTTTCTGTTCTTTTTTACTTATTTAATCTATTTTCTTTACTTTATTTATTACTTCTTTCACTTCTTCTTCTAATCTGTCAGAAGTACAGCAGTCAGAGGAGACTTGTTAACTTTTTTTCTGTTTTTTAATTGTATTTGGACTGTTTTACATTTACATTTGCGGCATTTAGCAGACGCTCTTATCCAGAGCGACTTCCATGTCCTAATTACAGGGACAGTCCCCCTGGAGCAACTGGGTTAAGGGTCTTGCTCAGGGACCCAGTGATGATAGTGCCAGAGGTGGGATTCGAACCTGGGACCTCTTGAGTCATAGGTCCATAGGCAAGTATCCTACCAATGGACCACCACCACCCCGAGATGGTGGTAGAGTAGAGTAGAGTAGAGTATTCTTTTATTATCCCACGAATGTGAAATTTGGGCGTTACGGAGCTCTTATAAAAGTGACAGATGTACAGAAAGGGAATAGAAAAAATATATAAAAATAGGGGTATAAGGAAAGAGGAACAAGTACAGGAGAAAGGAGAAAAGTACAGGAGCTATAATAATAAATTATCTATCTATATAAATATATAAATATAAATATATATACATATACATATCTACAAGAAGAATTAGGTGACCATATATACAGTACACAGTAATAAATAGGTTTTAAATA
>JABMDN010012919.1:0-10604 GCA_017165825.1 Hepsetus odoe
TAGCGGGTGTGACTCAGCATTTTAGCATTACACTACAATTTTTTATCCCTTCATATGTTCACGTGTACACATGAAGTAAATGACATTTGAACCAAAAGTTAAGTGTTCACTCTGTAAATAAACTTTTAAAATTCATTTAGATGTAAGATGGTAGCTTTGCAGCTCATGTTAGCTAGCGAAATACAGCTTATTTATGAAGTGTGTATGTTGTGGTGATGAATGTCGTTGTGTGTGATCGATTCCAAAGCTTTGGGGTCAACTCAACAAATGTTTTGCATTAAGAAATCATTAGTAATCATCGGTAATCTAGTTACATGTTTTAACAGCCTCTGTGTGTAAAAGATCTTTCAGCTTTATTGTTTCCTTTTAATCAGCAGCCTCCTGCTACATTTCTGTAAGTCTTTCAGCTCAACTCAACTTTCTTTAGCATTTAAAAGCTTAACCTTCGTATAATTTCTTTCTCACATTAAAAGAATAGTTCAGAATATGTTTGGAGACCAAATTTTGCTTCTTTAATGTAGAAACGATTGATAACGAGCTCTAGAAGTTAACAACCATCCAAGCTGTTGGAAAAAGAAAGTGCTATGAAAGTACTATTTAATGAGTAAACTAAATGAAAGAAATGGTAACAAATGTTTTAGTGCGACGAGCTGCAAAGCAAAATTATTAAAATACATCACAAACAATCAAGTTTACATTTTCAACCCTTAACCACTGCTGTAATGTAG
The DNA here is from genome assembly GCA_017165825.1 of Hepsetus odoe. Lineage (NCBI taxonomy): Eukaryota > Metazoa > Chordata > Actinopteri > Characiformes > Hepsetidae > Hepsetus > Hepsetus odoe. Next base: position 729 of record JABMDN010012919.1, read on the forward strand.
TAAATAATATAGTTATTAAGCGCAGTTGGCCAGAATCAGAACCAAAACTGACATGGTAACAAGTTCAACACCACTACTGATTCAAACTGAGGTCAATTTGAGTTTTTTATTTTTTATTTTATTTGAGTATTTGTGCAGATGTTAAGCTCCTCTTGATGGAAACTCTACAGAAGGCAGCAGCAACTCTTGAGAAGACGTTCTTTCTCCTTGGAACAAGAACCGATGTTGAGGTTTCAGCAGGGAGAAAGTCTGATGGTTCGTCTTCTGGACTGAAGACAGAAGATGTGGAAGCTGGTGGCAGTCTTGCAGTCTCTGAGGTGCTCTCTTCTGAGTCAGCTTTCAGGAGGTTTGATCTTTTTCCTCCGATTCTGTGAAAAGAAAAAAGTGCATTTTAGATATCTGATCACATGAATCACCAGGACACTTAGGAACTGAGGCATGAGCTCAAATAAAAACCTTACCTGAGCTCATGCTTCAGTTCCTTATTGTCTTCACTATGTAACTTTCATAATAGCAGTTCTTGAATAAATACCAGTCGTCACTGAATGATATATAGTAGTTACTGAATAATAAACATTCATATTAAAAATGAATAACTAGCCTACAATCAGTTTATCTTCTCACAAACAGAATAATGAAGCACAAACAACAAAAATAATGAACAGAATAATGTGCTATTTAAAAATTAATTAAGATTCTTAATTAATTAATTAATTAATTAAGAATCTGAAAACTACAGTCTTACCTTACAGAAGACATCTGCACCTTCACGGAGTATTCATACAGATGTTTGGTGCCTCCTGCTGAAGACTCTACGGAAGGCAGCAGCAACTCTTGAGAAGACGCCCTTTCTCCTTGGAATTGGAACCGATATTGAGGTTCCAGCATCTTCTGGACCGCAGATAGATGTGAAAGATGGTGGCAGTCTTGCAGTCTCTGAGGTGCTCTCTTCCGAGTCAGCAATTATGGGTTTCACCTTATTACTCCGTTTCTATAAAAAAAAAAAAAAAGCGTATATTACATGTCTGATCAGATTGAACTCCTGGAAACTAATGTGCCATGTGTGAGCTCATGCTTCAGTTCCTCAATCTCTTCACTGCATAACTAGCACGTGAGCCTTGTAGAAGTTGCTAATAATTGTGAGAGGTGAAAATGAAATGTTACGGTGAAAAAAAAATGATCTATGGACCTGTTTATCTTTTCATCAACAACAGTATGATACCCAGATAGCTCAAGAGTACAGTGTGATATTTAATTATATATCCAGGAAGCAGAATCTGAAAACTACAATCTTACCTTAAAGCCTAGCTTTGGAAACCTAATCTTTGGCAATCGAGATGGAAGGATCCGATGCCTCTTGCATGCCTTGACTGGAGTTGTCCCTGAAATGAAATAAGTGTACACATTTGAACTCTTGTAGCTTTTTACTGCATTAAAACATAGAAATTAACACTGGACATTACAGCATAAAATTAACTGGTTAATTCAGAAATATGAATTGTTCAGAAATATTCTATAGAGTGATCTTACCTTCACTGATGCAGCTTGATGTTATGTGCGTTTCAGACAGAGACAGCTTGAGCTGATGTGACGGCGTTTTTGGTCTCTGAAGGTTGGAATGGATGAATTCCTGTGACGACGACCTGTCCTCTGTTTCCATTAAGGAATCTGGAGACGTCTCGTCAGACTGGAAAGCTTTAGTGTGAATCAGCTCATCAACAGCCTTTTCGGTGGCGTCAATGACAATGAGGTCACTGAGAGATTCCAGACATGGGGCCAAGTTCAAAAGCCGCCGCCTGAACAGGAGCTCCAAATCTTCTTCCAAGTCCCTCAGGAGCTCTATGGTCATTGTCCCTGCACAGTAATCATATTTAAGTGGTACTGCTTTAATAACGCTCTGAATTATGCTCTTGATGACCCTCTTTGAGGCACTGAGCAGGTTGTATCTCCATTCAGCACTGCCATGGTCAACTGTAGCAGCATCAGCTCTCATAAGGAAGTGGTTCAGTACAGTCTTCTTCAGTGTAGCCTGGGTGGACATCAGCACTCTTTCGTACACCATTTGAACTTGCCGAGCATACAAGATGGCATCATTTGAAGGATCGGCAAGATCAAGATACTTCTTAATGGTTTTCTCTAACATCAACTTTGTTAGACTCCGGAGTGCTGAATCTACAGATGATGTGCTGCTTTCTGAAGTGGTACTACTGTGGGTCAGGCTTTCAACATTGGGCCGACTCCTTTTGGTGGTTGGTGTTTTCTGGTCAGCCACCTTGAAAACCTCAATCTGTAAAGCCTCGCTCGAGTATCTCACAGCTGGCCCCACTGGCTGCATCTGTGCGGATGGATCTTCACTCAGGCAGATGACTGTCTCCATCACTTGTTGGCAAGGCTTGTTTGGAGCCATATAGTTCTTGTACATCAGAGACTGATAAATTAATGAAGATGATATATCCGGTATCTCAGGGTAGATGGAAGACACCTGGTTGACAGGAAGATCTTCAAAAATCATGTCAGGCTCATCATCATTCGAACCAAAAATTGTTGTTCGAGCTGTAGGAGTCATGCTGCTTTTGGAGGATGTCCGAGCGTTAAGGGCTTCTGGGTTGGCTGCTGACTTGATTTTGTCATGAACAGCCTGAACAAAGTTAAACAGGGGAGTGTTGGTGCTGTCCTCAAATTCCTCACTGCTCATGTTGAGCAGCATTTCAAAAACATTTGCCACAACCTTGGAGGTTATATTGGGCATCATGTCTTCCAGGTCTTCGATGTCATGAGAAGATCCTTCAGAACCTTTCAGCCAGTCACACACTCTGCACATCTGAAGAAAGTCGTCAATCTCTGCCTCTGTCTCAGCCAGCAGATTTTGGGCGAGATCATTAAGAACAGCTCTTTCATAGGCTGTATCTAGAACATAGACCTCAGCAAGACTAGAGTTTATCTAATACAAAAAAGAGAGAGTGGAGAATCTTTTAATTCTATGCGCAAAAAATAAAAAAATATTCAGGAATATTCACTGAACATTTACTTGCTGAGAATCTGTCAATGCAACACAACTTCTCTTTAAAATTTACAAATAACATTTTCTCTCCTGAGCATTGTTCCGATCAGTTAACAACCAGTTTGTCTGCTGTAGTTCCTGAAGCTTCTATCATTTAAAGAGAAACATGACTCTCAAACTGGCTTAAATACAAGCTTATAGTGTCTTACCTGCATCAGTGAGGCCTCCAGAATAGTGGAGGAAAGGATCAAAGTTCTGCTTTGGGTCAAACTTGTCTTTGGCAGTATGTGAGACAAGGACATGTTGACCTCTGTGCAGACACTGCTGAAAATGCTGTCCTTTGTGATGCCAAACAGAGTTCTAAGAGTCTCACTAAGTGGAGTTCTGTAGAAAGCTCTGCAGTTGGACAAGCACTCAAGTCCAGGGTTCAGCTCAGCCTGTGGCTTACTGGCTTCATCCAGCTGGGCCATAAAAGGAGAAAAGCAGGTGCTTCCAATAGAGGTGCTGCTGCTCCTCTCAACAGCTCTCTGGCTGGTGGATGGTCCCTCAGAGTGAGACATCTCTGCATGCTCCTCTCTATGGAGGCTGCTGCAGATTGTGGTGTCCTCTGAGGTCCGCTTGGAGGGCAAACTCTGCTCTATTCTGCTATGTAGAGCAGGAACAAACACCTCCTTCACGGCTGCATCCACCCAGCTGTAGAGTGTGCACAGCATCTCGCTGAATTCCTCCTGGGTCATCTGTTAAAGAGAATATTTTTATGAATGAAGTATCCATTTGCACAATATAGCATTGGCTTTTTGCCATTTTCACCACATCATGTTCAATGTTCCAGTTGAACCTAACATCACTGTTGAAGTGTTATAACTTCAGTAATACAGGTGCAGTAAACGCTCTCTTTAAGGGTGACTGGAGTCGACACAGATATAAATTTACAAAAGTTAGTAGTTCAGGCTGAGTCCTGATGGGAAGACCATGGACAGAGACTGAGATTCAGACTCAAACTCTTTAAACCCACCGTTATGGTTACAATTAGCCAATCAGCAGCTGTAATAACATCTTTACACAGGACTTATTTTACTTTCGCTTCATTTACACATTTACACCTTCCTTTCAACATGATATTATTTACTGTTAACCAAATGAAGAAAATGACTCACGCTGGCCGACATCTCCTTCTGTATCTCATCCTGACGGCCTTTTCTGAAACAAATAAAAGATGAAGGTTAAGAGATCAAACTACAACAAGACACACACCTTAGTGGATGAAAGAGTGATTAAAAATGGAAAAGCTGAACCACAAAGAAGCATCATTTACTCTTCAGTCAGGCTGTTGAAGGTGGCCGTGGGGGCTCCTTGCTGAGAGGGATAGACGAGTGTTTCCTCATCCTCCACTCTAATGCAGCAACAAACTGTGAGGAAAGTGGAGAAAATAAAAATCATAATCTGGCCTTTTGAACCAATCAACACAGAATAAGCACTAAAGATTCATTAACGAATCACACTGTGACCTTCTAACTTCAGTTCTAAACTGTTTTACTGTTTAGTCACTCAATTCTCAATCAAAACTGCAAAAACAAATCAGAATCAAATAAAATATGAAATATTGTTCAGGAGTTTCTCTTACGTGACAGGAAAGCCTGTTTGGCTTTCTGCTTCATGGTCCTGTTGAGAACCACGGTGGACACGTCTGTGTTCTCAGAGGCCCTGGTGGAACCTGCTGAGTCAGACATTTCAATCTGCAGCAGAAAAAGAGAAAATTGAAATAATTATAATTCTTTCTTTTCTTCTTACATTTACAATAAAACTTACATCAACAATAAAAACATTATTATTATTATTACTATTATTATTGCTTTCATTATTACAGTAACAACCAATTATTTACATTAGCAGAAATAAAAAGAATGATTCTTTTTTTCTTGGTATTATGTATTATTATAATAATTATTATAGTAACAACACGTCTGTTAATATAAAGAATCGGAAGGAATAAAAAAGAATGATTCTTTTTAAAGTGAAAGTGACAACCCTTGTCATTGCGAGGTCACAGCACTGCACACCATGAACCACAACAAAATTGGACCTCTGCTTTTAACCCATGCACACAAACACCATGCAGCGGTGGGCAGCTATTGAAAGCACCCAGGGAGCAGTGACGTGAACGGCACCTTGCTCAGGGGTACCTCAGGGCAACCTATTTGTGAGGGAATCGAACCCACAATCTTCCGATGCGGAGCGACTCCCTAACCACTAGGCCACCGCTGCCTAATAATTTCTTGGTATTATTATTATAATTACTGTTCTAATAATAAAGTCACAGTTCATGTTGGTGAAATGGACAGATTCCTGTCCTGGAGAAAGAAAGAACTCACCACTGAGGGTTTACTCATCCTCACCATCCGTTCGCTCGCAGACGTACTTCCTCTTGGAATGTCAGTGCTCGACTGACCTGCTCGCAGGCCGACCCGGCTTTTATACTCTCGTGGGCGTGACGTCACGCGTTCCACTGTGACGCCAGTCGTTCCATCGTGACGTCACGCGTTCCACTGTGACGTCACTTCCACGGGAGTATAACAGCAGGGTCGCCTGCACTCCGTTGACCTCACAGTGGAACGCGCACGTTGGCGAGGGCGTGTAGTCGGCAAAATCACATCACGTGACCGCTCAGAGACCGTTTGCAGTCTGTGTTTTTGTTTGTTTGTTTTAAAGCATCAAAAGGGGTCAAAAAGACAAAAAGGAGGACATGTCTCCGCTCTGATGGAGCAGCGTGTCAGAACTGTGCAGCACTTTAGATCAGATGAAGGTCCATTTGGTCCCTCTCCTCTGCTGATCCAGAGTCAGTAAACCCGGGCCGCTGGACGGGCGGATCCTCTTGTATGATGAGTCCAGGCCGCAGTTAAAGTACGGGCTTCTTCAAGTTTGTCCCGTTGAGTTGTTTCTCTTCAATCGCTGAAAATGGACCAGGTGGCCCTGGGTAACGGTTGTTATGGCAACGCGTGGAGAGGATCAACGGGAAGGAGCCATCACCGAAGTTTTCTGCCCGATTGTTTCTCTGTAGTGAGCTCGTGCGGTGAGATCACTTTCTGGGGTTTTGTATTTTGGTCGCCGAATGAGGTCGAGACTTTAAAAGTGTGTTTCCTCTTCTAAACGACTCCTCTAAACGACTCCAAATGACTCCCCGATCACGAACCGATTCCTTGAACACATTTACTTTCTTTATGCTTTCATATCTTTATATTTCAGCGTTTCCACATTTCTTGTCTCACATTGAGCAGACACAGTGTGCTACATTAGACTGAAATATGTCTTATTTATTCAACTTTATAGAGTTTATCAAACAGAATCAGTTTAATTGCAGTCTTGGGAGCCATTCAGGGATACACTTCACTGAACACTACATGTAGAACATCCAGGTCCACAGAGTAAAAATCCTCTCCAGGATCTCCAACAGCTTGGTTTCTCTGATGAACTCAATCAATCTGTGGGGAGGTCCATTCAGTTAGAAGAACATCCTGGAGTGGATTCATATTTACTGGACCTGGATTTTGGACGGCTGTTTTTTTATTCGTCACTGTTTGTCTCTGGTGTCTAAAGTGAACTGTTTAATTACTGATGATTTAAGTTTTATTCCCTGGTGATGGTTGATCTGCTATCTGGTAGAAGATAGCAGAAGATAGCAGAGCCCCAATGCCTGCTCCACCAGAATGAACACCAGCTTCATCCACCAGCCTATCAGAATGCAGAACCATCTCACCTCCACCTCCAAAAGTCTGGACTGCATTTTTATCATTTCAGAACTACTGGGGATCTATCTTATTGTCACTGTAACCCCCAGACCCGCCGCTGTATTTATACTCTTCCAATAGTTTAAACCCAGATCATCTTAAGTATTTGTACGTGTCTACATCGGGTCCTGAAACGGCATTTTGATTCTTTAATTGTCCAGTACATATGGCAGGACTGACAATAAAGATACTTCTACTTTAATCCAGGCTTTACAAAATCAAAAAGATGTTTACGGTAGCACGGTGGGTGGTGCTGTCGCCTCGCAGCGATGAGGTCCTGGGTTTGATTCCCTGGAGGGACGGTCCAGGTCCTTTCTATGAGGAGTCTGCATGTTCTTTCCGGGTCTGCGTGGGTTTTCTTCCCAGCGTCCAATGACATGCACGTCAGGTGGACTGAGAATGCTAAATTGCTCGTAGGTGTGAGGGTGTGTCTGTGTCTCTGCCCTGTGATGGACTGGCACCCTTTTGCCCTGTGAGACCTGGAATAGGCTCCAGCAGCCCATATGACCCTAATAAGGACAAGCGGCTATGAAGATAAGTGAGAAGATGAATGAATGAAATAATTAAAATGAGTAAGTGAGTGAGTGAGAGTTACATTTACATCTGTCATAGGCATTTTTATATTTTTAATGTTTTCTTGTAATGCATTTTTTTTAATGCCGTGTATTTTCTATTTTAAAAACTCCAAGGGTAGGTCCAAACTTCATGTAGGAAGTGTGTCTTCAAGAAGGCTCAGTGAAAGGGAGTTCCACAAGCCTAGTTGCCCTGGAGCCCATCATGTTGAATTTCAGGACAGACAACAGACTTGTCTGTTTAGTATTGTTTTAGTAGTGACTCAATGGTATATATGGTGAATTTATTCTGGAAACTTCATGAAGATCAAATGATTTATAACATACAGATGTCCATGGCTTTGAAATAGGATTTGATGATCAGCCTATATATATTTGGCCATACAGTGCACATAAAAAGAAATATATATATATATAATTTATGGCTGTGTGTTCAGTTATTTTGAGGAGACTGCAAATGTACAATATTATACAAGCTGCACACTGACTACTTTACAGTACATTTTATCAAAGTGTCATATCCTCGGTGTTGTCCCATGAAAAGATATAATTAAATATTTACAAAAATGTGAGGGGTGAACTCACTTTTGTGAAATATTGTATGTAACTATTTGATCTGACTTTTTGTTTTGCTTATTTGTTGCACTTAACTGATGCAGATCATCAAACTAATTTAAATATTGGACAAAGATAACCAAGAAAACACAAAATACACTTTTTAAGTGATGATTTTCTTCATTAAGGAAAAGAACGATCCAATCCTACATGGCCTTGTGTGTCAGAGTAATTGCCCCCTAAAGCTAATAAGTACTTGCGCCACCCTTAGATGCAACAACTGCCATCAAACGTCTGAAAAGCACCACGTTTGGGAACATATTCTGTGGACGGACCAACAAAAGCTGAACTTTTTGGAAAGTGTGTGTCCCGTTACCTCTGGTGTAAAAGTCACTCGACATTTCATACAAAGAACATCATACCAACAGTCCAAGAATTCTGCTCTCTACCAAAATATCCTGAAGGATTTTTCCGCCTCTGATTGGCTTTAGAAAATTCCATCCATCCATCCATTTTCTGCCACTTGTCCCAAACGAATCCTTTCTATAAGAAATGATGGTGCAGAATGCAAAAATGCATGATAGTCAAAATAGCATAAGAAAAAATGTACATTTATGGCATTTACCAGACGCTCTTATTCTGTACAACGTCCATTTCTAAACACAGGGACAGTGTCTCTGGAGCAGCTCGGGGTTCAGGGTCTTACTCAGGAACCCTGTGGTGGTAGTGCTGGAAGTGGGATTTAACCTGTGAGCTTATGACCCCTAGGTGAATATCCTACCCCTAGACCACCACCACCCAGTAATAATAATAATATCACGGTGGTGCTGGAGTCTATCCCAGTTCTCACAGGGCGAAAAGCAGGGAAACACCCTGGACCGGTCGCCAGTCCATCGCAGGGCAGACACACAGACAAACACACACTTATATCTACGGGGGCACTTTAGCATCTCCAATATGCCTGACCTGCAGGTCTTTGGATGGTGAGAGGAAAACAGAGCACCCAGGGGAAAGCTCCATACAGAAAGGACCCGGACCGTCTGTGGAGGCAAAATCTGTTCTAACCTCTCTAAGCATCATGTTCTGTAACGTGTTGTTCATTTTCGAGATAAGGCAGAGAGATAAACAGGACGAAATGTCCCGGACAGGTCTCTTGCGTATGCAAGACGTAAACAGATCGGGGGAAAGAGTTAAGAAGGGACTCAGACAAAGCAACTTTAAGGCTTACTGGGACTTGAAGGTGGAGGGGAGGTGAGCCTGCGGCCCAAATGTGTATAAGAACCTCTGTTTTTGTGTATTCGGGGCTTCCTCTTGTCCTCTCAGTAGAGTGTGAGAGGAATCCTCACTGCAGTGATTATTAAACTCTTTATTAGACTAAAAGTGCCTCTGACTTGTTCTTTGGTAAGTGTTTCCACAACAGTTGGCGAGCCAGTCAGGAGTCCGCGAGCGGTCGGCCCAGGACAGACACCCATGGCCGAGGACTGATCATCTCAGGATTCAAACATACCCGACCCCGAACCTCCAATTACAGAGAAGAGGGGCTTGGCTTGGAGTCACTGGGACCTCCGCCGATGGACTCTACGAGCTAGAATAGCGGAACGATCAGTGAGCACCTTCTCTTTCCCTCTGATTTTTCTGTTGTTGCTTTCTACCCTTCTCTTCTGGAGGATTTAACAAGTATCCTCATTTAAATATGTGGAGTGATTGAGAATTAGAATCCTCAGGCTGTGGGGAACCATAGGGGTGGTACGCAGTGGACCTAAGGAGGAACCTTAGGTGGGGACCTAGACCTAAAACGAGGGAGTGAAGTGAATTTGGGGATCGGTCCAACTCTTTCAAGGTGAGGTTGAGAGTGATAAAAGTTTACCTTCCCTGTCAGTGACGATCGACAGCAGACGTTGTAGCGCTACACCTGTCTGGGACAGGAATGGGACTGCGTTACTATGGGAACCTCACAATCAAG
>JABMDN010012975.1:0-12131 GCA_017165825.1 Hepsetus odoe
CACACACACACACACACACACACACACACACACACACACACACACATTTATATATAAGCTATAGTTTTAGGCAGCTGAGAAAAATTTATTTAAAAATCTTCTCATTTGGTCGATACGTGTTTATTTATTAATCACAAAATGTTAATCAACACAAATGAATAAAATGACAGTAAACAGCAGTTTCAGATATGTTTGCTGTTCTTGCTCTCCTGAACATCAAACACGTCCTGCTTTGTTCCGAGTGCTTTCAGTTTGTCACATTTTCCATCTTGATCCGTGAATCAAAGGTTTGGGTTTGAATTGATTTTACTGTCAAATGTTGTCCAGCCCGTCTCCAAACAGGGAGCGGCTGAACTAACGCGGGGAGATGTTTAGAAAAAGGTGCAGAAAGGTGTTAACAGTTTATCCAGATTCATTTACAGAGCAGATGATGTTCCTGATTGAACCTCTGCTCCATTCCAGCAAGCAATTGAGTTCCAGGCTCAAAAAAAGAAACAGAAAGAAAAAAATAAAACAGCCCTGAGTATCTACTGTATATTTTCAAGGAAAACTAGGCAATTAAACCTTTTTCTTCTATTTTTTTCACGCTATTCATCTCCGAGCGCTTGGCTGTATTGAGTGAAAGAGGGTCCCTGGGGCCGATCTGCTGCGAGTGAAGAAAATCAATTGGGCAGGACAGCACTCGTCCCATCTCATCTCCAAAGTCCAGCAGTTCCAATTAATTCCTTAATGAGAGTTTTAAGAGAAATCAGTGTCGATTGATCCACAATGGAGCGCTGCGTGCCAGGGGAATTGAAAATGACAAAACTCCTTCCTCTAATCTAAAGTTGAGCACTTTCTCCCCTCAGATCCAGCAGGTCCTTCACTCCCCGCATCCAGGAACCCATCCTGTGTGTCCAACCTGTCTGGACTCCTGAGCGTGCAGGCAGGGTGGAGTGGGCAGAGAAGAGTGACAGGAGTGATCTGTGACAGACGGGGACCAGCAAGAGTGAAAGGGAAGGTTTAAAGGATGGTAGTGAGACCAACAATGTTATATGGGTTGGAGACGTTAGTGAGACCAGTCATGCTATACAGGTTGGAGACGGTGATGAAAAGACAGGCGGTGGAGCTGGAGGTTAAAGAAATTTGTCTTGGGAGGGACGAGGATGGACAGGATTAGGAAAGAGTGTATTAGAGAGACAGTTTGAGTTGGAAGATTTGGAGACAAAGTGAGACTGTTGGTTTGGACGTGCCCAGAGGAGAGACGAGGAGTATATCAGGAGGAGGATGTTGAAGATGGAGCTGCCAGGAAAGAGGAGAAGAGGAAGGACAAAGAGGAGGTTTATGGATGTGGTGAGAGAGGACATGCAGGGGGACGGTGTGAAAGAGGAAGATGCAGAGGACCGGAAGAAATGGAGATGAATGATCCACTGTAATCCAGAAGTGGGTGTGGCTTACACTGATCAGAGACCAGGGGGTCCCAAATTACTGGATCTTCCACCAGGATGAACCTCCCACTGACCTCCCTGTCCCCAAAACACGAAGATGAAGAATGAGGTATAATAACAAACACAACAACAACAACAACAACAACAACAACAACAATAATAATGATGATGATGATGATGATAATAATAATACTAATAACACAATAATAACACAATAACACAACAACAATACTAATAATAATTCAAACTTTTTTATAAAAATGTATTTTTATTTATATAAGCTTTTCTCCCGAGGTCACTGTACAGAGCATTGTGCCGTGAACCAGACAGGGCTTTCTTGAAGGAAAAACAAAAAAGAAATAGAAAATAAAAACATAAATGAAGAATGTAATCTCCTCCCCGCTCTCTGATTGGCTCTAGATCACTCCTTGCTGCCAGTTTCTATCATGTCAGCACTTTCCACACCGCAGGATTTGGAGTCCGGATATTTAACCTGCTTAATTTGTGAGGCATCGATGAGTCTCTCGGATGAACAGCCCTGATCGAAAGACACTCCGTCTCCCAGCCTGTCTCTAATTAGGGACTTTTCCCATCAATCTATAAAAACTTGGTGAGTGAAGAATCGAGGCTAAAATCAGACCGTGTGAACTTTACACTCCGGCCCGTCCTCCTGCACTTTTCTGTCCTCTTGTCCTCTATCTGAAGCTCTTCTCGGTCTAATCCCCTCTTTTCCTCCAGTGTGGACGAGTGGATCTTTGCAATGCATTGTTCAGCGTCCATCTCTTTCAGAAACCCTGAAACACTTCAGGAACTTCTCCAGGCTTCTTGAAGGACGTCCCAAAGCTCTTCTTGATGATGAGAAGATTCAAGCTTTTTTTTGTGTGTGCTGGTTTATAAAAAATAAAAAAAATCAGTGAATGTGACAAATCAAGAATAGTTCATTATTCAGTAAAACTTCTGTTTCCATCACTAATTTATAATTTCTTCATTTTAGGAGAAGCAGCAACAGGACTTGGTTTAGCTAAAGACTAAGGTCCAGACTTTTGACACATCAGAAAAAGTGTTGACAGATTTCAGATGCTGTTGATTTGACTGCGATTCGTTTCATATGAACTTTTATGGCTTTTAGCAGAAACTCCTATCCAGCATTACCACCAGCTCCTGATTACAGGGACAATCTCCCTGGAGACACTTGGAGTTCAGGGTTTTGTTGGTGGGATTTGAACCCACAACCTCTTGGTCCACAGGAGAGTAGAGACAGCAAGGTGTGAGGTGAGTGAGAACCAAGATTTTGATCCTGACCTGATCTCAGCACAGATTTCAGAACCAAACTGATCCTGTTTCACCATCTGGATCCAGCTGAGAAATGTATGAAGCTACAGCCTGTAACTCACCACTCAGGACCAAAGAAACGCAGAAAATCCATCTAACCCTAGGCTGAACGAAAAAGCGCAGAAAAGAGTGAAACCTTGGAATGAAAGTAGGATCTATTCAAGGTGCTCCCTGATAAAAAGCTTTGATTCCTCTGGACCGTTCAGTTCCACTGCGAACAGAGACAGGTGAGCAGGGTGGAAACAGGATGGAAGTATAAAAGGAGTCATTGCTGAAGGTTCAGAATGAACAGATATCTGCCTTCACATCATCCGATGAAAGAAAAGACATAAAAAGCGAGAAGACATTAACAGATATTTAATCAGTCTCTCGTGTGGAGGCAGTGGCTCCTCTTCTGATCAGCTCAACATTCAAAACCACACGACTTTCAAACACAAAGCTCAAAGCATAACAGACCAATCATGGGCTTTATTCAAGGGGACGTACGTCCCTTGTGCTGTCCACTTCTCCAAGGCCTGCTCACGTCCTCCACTCAACCTCCTGTTCCTCTGGCCAGTCTTCTTCCTCTTTCGACTCACTCTTTCCTTTTTGAGCAATCTGTACACATCCAGTAAAACACAGAAACAGAGAGACAGAGAGAGAGAGAGACAGAGAGAGAGAGAGAGAGAGAGAGACAGAGAGAGAGAGAGACAGAGAGAGAGAGAGAGAGAGAGAGAGACAGAGAGAGAGAGAGAGACAGAGAGAGAGAGAGAGAGAGAGACACACAGAGTCTGTGCAGGTGAATAAGTCAGCTCTATTGGTCTGTAATGTTAATAATAATGTCAGTCCTTCAAGAAGCCTGGAGAATTTCCTGAATTAAAGAAAGGAGCTGGTCTAAGAGAGTTGAGGCTGTGCTGAAGAATATCGGTGGTGAATACTGACTTTGAAGCTGGTTAGAATGAAACTCTTTTTGTGTTTTGACTGGAGTTACATGTGTTTGTATACAAATCACTGACCTACTGTTTCACTTTCACACACAACAGAGCAACATGAGGGGGATGAAGACTTTTGGACAGTGCTGTGCATCAGATGGAAAGCCGCGTATGTTCATCGACTGATTGTGAATCATTCTGGAAAACCAGATAATCCTGCCAAGTAGTGATCTGTCCACTCCGGCCTTGCATACGGATGCTCCGGGTGGTCCTGGGACAGGTTAAACGCTTTGATTTTGAGAAATAAATCACCTTGGCTACGGAGTGAGGGGTCAGACAGGAATGAATGGTAAACATCTGCTTTGCTCCGGGCTAGAGCTGAACTCTGAACCTCCTCCAGTGGTCAGGTGCCCTTGAAAGCACTTTGCTATCCATCACCACTAATGGCTCCCATCGTCCCAGAGAAAGACAATTAAGCCACTGACACCACCAGGTTTACCCACCAGCTCATGCTGGGAAAATTGCACTTCCTGCGTTTCGGGGATGAGCTGTTTGAGTGTGTGTGTGCTCATAAATCAGAGTTTACGATGCTATTAGAGGCAACACACTCACACACCCATGGGACACTAACATTGCTGAAGCAACCTGGGGTTTAAAGTTGAACTGCTGATACACACAACCAGGCCACTTCATCAGAAACCCTCCCCTGGTGGATCTGACAGCAGTGGGTGCTATAGATCTTCAGACCAGACGCTGGCTGAATATTCTTGGGCTTGTTTCAGTCAAAAGCTTCCTCTTATTACTACATGCAGCCTGCTGATCTGCCATGGCAGACCAGTGATGAACCAGTGACAGACCAGTGATGAACCAGTGATGGACCAGTGATGGACCACTGATAGACCAGTGATTGACCACTGTCATAAAAAAGCTTCTCCAACAAACTGCAAATAACACTCACTCACTCACTTACCTGATAAGGGGCCGCGGTGGTCTAGTGTTTAGGGAGCCACAGGATCGGAAGATTGTGGGTTCAAACCCCTCACCAGTAGGTTGCCCTGAGGTACCCTTGAGTAAGGTACCGTCCCCGTCACCGCTCCCCGGGCGTTTTCATAGCTGCGCCCTGCTGCACAGTGTGTGTTTGTACATGGGTTAAATGCAGAGATTGAATTTCGCTGTGTGCAGCTATGTTATACGGGTTGGAGATTATGATAAACAGACAGAGAGCTGGAGCTGTCAGAGTTAAAGATGCTGAGATTTGTGTCAGGAGGGACGAGGATGGACAGAATTAGGGACGAGTATATTAGAGGAACAACTCGGTTGGATGGTTTGGAGACAAAGAGAAGTGAGACTGTGTTGGTTTGGACATGTCAAAGAGGAGGTTTATGGATGTGGTAAGAGAGGACGTGCAGGGGGACGGGCTGAAGGAGGAAGACACGGAGGAAAGTCTTGTTTATATAGCGCTTTTCTCAAACCCAAGGTCACAGAAGTAACCAGCATTGATAAAAACAGTTAACAGACAGAAGATAAAGGCAACGAGAGAAACAGAGACAGAGAGGACGTCAGACATTGACTCTGAGGCAGATAATTCAAGAGTGTAGAGTCATGCAATGGTGTCCCGCCTACAATGACCTGAATTTAGGAGCTGAAAGCAGGACAGTTCCAGAGGAGCACAGCGAACGAGTGGGAGTGAACGAATGGAGTAATTCAGTGAAAGAGGGAGGAGCAGATGAAAGGTCCAGTGAAGTTTATGGAGGAGGGTGGTGATGAGCTCTGAACAGGACCTCCAGTTTTAGATCGTAATAGTATTACAGGAAGTGTCCTTCAAGGAAAGTGTTGCGCAGAGACGGAGACATTTTTGGCAAGTGTGTTTAAAGAGAGACACTGTGTGCTTGTGATGACTAAAGGTACTTGAATACACTGAAAGTGAAAGTCAAAGTGACCACAGCCAAACACCTCCTCTGAATTTAACCCACACACACACCGTCCAGCAGGGGGCAGACGTTTCCAGTACCCGGGGAGCAATGATGGGGACGGTACCTTGATCAGGGGAACCTCAGGGAAACCTGCTGGTCTGGGATTCAAACCCACGAGCCTCCGACCCAAACACTAGACCACCGCCGTCCCAGTATATTTAATAAAACATGGACCCTCTCAGGCTCAGGCCTAAAAACGGCCCCTGAGTGGAAAAATAAACATGGGTGCTCCTAATAAATTGGCCAGTGAGTGGAAGCACAAGGTTTCTAGTGATCAAGAAACACACACACACACACACACACACACACACACACACACACACACACGCATGCACAAATTTCACATGTACCTGTTTTCAATGGTTTCCTGAGTGTATTTGTAATTATATTCATTAACATACTAATCATATGTAATTACATGTACGATCACATCAGCTGCTCTCCTGTAAGCAAGCTGTGGAAACATCTCCAGTTCCTCCACATTCATCACCTCTGTTCTTAAAGGAACTACACAGTTAAAAGCTTTTAACCAGCTAATGATCATAATGTATAATCCTATGCAAAACTTTGTGCACCCCGAGTCCAACTTTATAGAAATTATTTTAAATGATGGTGTAAAATAAAGATGTGAGGTTTTGAGATGACAGCCATGAAATGAAGGAAATGTAACCCATGAAGTCGTGAGCACTCGGTGGCTCTGGGCTCAGCGGTGTGTGAGATCCTGCTGTGTTGAATGCAGTGTGTGATGGAGTGTGTTTGTGATGCTGAATGGTGGGTGAGGGGGTGTGTTCTGCTCCCCATATGGCCCACGCCAGGATCTACCACACATTTACTACTCGCCGCAGGCCTGCGATAGGAGGTGTTCGCTCTGCAGCCTCGGGCGTTTGTGTTTTTTTCTTTTTTGTCATCACTAGAAGCTCTTTTTTTTTAGCTCTCTGCCATCTGGAGGAAATTACACACCGCTATCAACAACAAAAACACACATCAAACACGGCAGGAAGGTTTGTCTTCTCGATTCCTTGAAGAAAAGTTCTACTTGCTGTCAAACCCACAAGACTGCAGCAAAATCCTCTTTAAAGGGTTCTGCTCTTATTCTTAACCACCAGCAATGTCCACTGCCACCGGGGCAGCGGTGGCCTAGTGGTCAGGGAGTTGCCCCTGCAGATTGTGGGTTCGATTCCCTCACCAGTAGGTTGCCCTGAGGTACCCTTGAGCAAGGTACCATCCCCGTCACTGTTCCCCGGGCACTTTCAATAGCTGCCCACTGCTGCACGGTGTTTGCATGGGTTAATGCAGAGGTCCAATTTCATTGTGGTTCACTGTGCTGTGACCTCGCAATGACAAAAATAGTCACTTTCACTTTTTCAGTGAGAGGAACCATCAGTCAAAAGGAGACCCTCAATCATGAGGTAGAGTAACTCCAACCAATCAAGGACCAACAATCAAATGATGTCAAATAATGTCTCTGAGGGAGAAAAGAACTACAAACTCAAAAGGAGAACCTGTGTAGGAACATTATGATGAATTACTGGGAGAACCTTTCTTACAGTATGAAACATAAGTGTTAAGAGAAACCAGGACTGAAAGGAGAACATTACTAAGTTCATAAAGAAAAGAACCACTGAGAAAAGTGAAGACTGAAAAAAAAAACCTTTTAAGAGCTTGAGAATAACAAACTGAAAAGAACCAAAAACCTCCCTGGGAATAAGGAAGAAGATCTAAGAAGATCATGGTAAAGAACAGCTGAGAAGAACCAAATAAAAAAAAAAAGCTTGTTTAAAAATATGAGTAAGAACCACTGCGAGGAGTCTCAGCAGGAGAATCAGGAAGATTCAGTGAAAGAAACCAAGCCTTAAGAGGAGAACCTTCCTCAAGGACCTCAGGGGAACCTACTGGTGAGGGGTTTGAACCCACAATCTTCCGATCCTGTGGCTCCCTGACCACCAGACCGCCGCTGATAATTCTTAAAGAATTATCTTTAAGATTCTGGGAACTAACTTTGATCGCTCTCTAATAATTTTGCTTCCATCCTCCCATCCTCCCATCCTCCCATCCTCCCATCCTCCCATCCATATATATGACTATAAAATGTAGGCCTGTACTGCACCCTCTTGCCTGCTGCCTGAATTTTAATTATTTGCGTAAAACTCGTATAAATTAGAGTCCGGCTCAGACAGGTCAGCCTGCTGAAGTTCAACCCCAGGAGCAGCAGGTAAGTGAATTAAATGTGAATTAAATGATTCTGAGAAGTTGTCTTGACAACAGGAGCTGATCTGCCTTTGAATACTGATGTAAGCAGGCCGGAGAGACACCGTCCAGCACTCTCGCTGGCTGACAGTAGAGCCACTAAAGACGTTCCCACGTATTTTCCCGTAATTAGTAACAGTTTGGGTGATTAAAGTCTGTCGGTATCTTAATGGAGGCACAGTTGTCCCCCTCTCGGAGAACGAGGAAACGGATATTATTATGGCAGAAGCTGCAGCGCTGTTTATATTTACCTTTAAAAAACAAAAACCCTTCAGTCAACATGTCTCCCTCCACACAGCGTGTCCTGTCTGGTGTAGGACTAGGACGGGGTCCCAGCAGGACCTCTGTGTAGACCATCGTTTTTCAGCTTTCAAACAATTTTTTACACATTTTTCTGATACAAATATGGAGCGTTGAAACTTCTGGTTACCCTGGTTACCTTTGATATCAGTCTATGTTCCTCACCTCGTCTATGTCATTAGATCGACTTCCTGTTTGGTTGTCTTCTCTCCGGAGTGTCTTGTTGTGGACTTATTGCTGCTTTGTCTTGACAGAGTTGCCTTTTGTCTTCTCATTGTCTCTGTGTGGACCTTGCCTTGCCTCGTCTAGCCTTGTCTTGTTTTATTGTGTCTTTTGTTGTTTAATGTTCTTGTTAATTTACTTTTGTGTTGTTTTTTAATAAAGTGTCCACTCACGTCTACAGCCTCCGACCCGGACACAGACAGAATACCGCTTTAAGGGATTTCCACATTACTGGAAACAGGTCCAACGGTAATCAATCGTGGGCGTGGCTAGTCTAATTGAACCTTTTGTTAATTAGATTTGTTTCATTGGTTAATTTATTGATTGAGGGAGCAATTACCTTTTCACATGCGTGATATAAGTGTAAATGAGTTTTTGTCCTTCAGTTAATCCCAAGGTCTCAAAACGGCGTGTTACTCAGGATGATGTTATATTCCGTCAATTTGTTGGAGAAAAAATATCAAGTGAAATGAAAGGAAACCTGAAGAAAACAGGAAAGTGCAGAATTTCCTTTCACGGCTCTGCACGAGGCTCGGATGAGAGGAGATGTGAGGCGTCTGATGCACAAATTCCATCAGAAATCTGGCGAGGAATGAGTTGAATAATTAACTAATCACTCATCCATTAACGGCTTGCTTTTCTTCAGCGCATGAACTTGAACTGAATTGAGATTGTCTGGAATGCGATCAAAATCTGATTCTGCGTTTGATGCCAACAAACCCCTGCAGGTTAATTGCACGAGCTTTGGACGCAATCCGGTTTCCACACTTTCAGCTACTGTTTTTTGTTCACCTCGTTAACTCAAACTGTCCAGTGCTGATTAGAATGACATTATTTGATGTTGCACCATCTGATTCTCAACAAATATTCCAAAATGCCTCTTCCTTACACTCCATTAAACTCACAGCTAATACCGATACAGCAGAAGGCCCATCTTCCCAGGCTTCGGCCGCCTAGTGTTTGGGAATTAGAGACCAGGAGGTTGTGGGTTCGAATCCCAGACCAGCACTGCTCCCTGGGTGCTGGATATGTCTGCCCCCTGCTGGACGCCGAGTGTGGGTTGAATACAGAGGTTGTATTTAGTTCTGGCTGACTGTGTTCACAATGGCTAGTAGTCACTTTCTCTTTCACTTTCCCAGTTTAACTCTTCATGGATCAAACGGGTCATTTACGTTGGCAGAAAACGTCTTCTTCAAAGGTCCAAAATGAAATTCCAAATTCAATTCCGAAGCATTTCCTGACATTTTATGTGAAAAATATGGAAGATGACAATGTCACCCTGTGAGATGTTTCCTCCGCCAACCGGACGGTTCCGTTCCTAATCAGTTTAGGAAGACGACCAGCTTTATTTATTTGGTGTGTGTCTGAGGTGGTGTTAGAAAATCTTGAATTCTTCAGAGATGAGTGTTGCATTATTCAGAACCTCAACCTGACTCGATCTCCTTCAGAAATACTCCAACAAATCTGCTCCAACTCTGCACACACACACACACACACACACACACACACACACACACACACACACAGACACACACACGCACGCACGCACGCACACACACACACACACACACACACACACACACTGGAACATGCCAATTCCATTTTGGATTTAAATGGAAAAAATACAGATGTTTTACTAAACAAATTTGAGAGAATGGAAAAAATATCCATATTATCGATGATATTCGCAACATTTGAGACACATTTTAGTGACATTCGAGATTATATTAATCAACAAAAAGCTTAAAAGCAGTTTTTAAAGAAAGATTTTTTTTTTTTGAGAAATATTTTTAACAGTCAGATGTCTACGGTGTGTTAAGTGAAAGTGACAACCCTTGTCATTGCGAGGTCACAGCACAGCACACAGTGAACCACAATGAAATTGCACCTCTGCATTTAACCCAAGCAAACACCGTGCAGCAGTGGGCAGCTATTGAAAGCGCCCGGGGAGCAGTGATGGGGACGGTACCTTGCTCAAGGGTACCTCAAGGCAACCTACAGGCGAAGGAATCGAACCCACAATCTGCAGGGGCAACTCCCTGACCACTAGGCCACCACTGTGGACGTTGCTGATGGTTAGGAATAAGAGTCCCCTATTGGGAAGGGGTTCGAACCCCTGATCCTCCGATCATGCGGCCAACGCCCGAACCACTAGGCCCCCGCTGCCCCAGCAGTTAATTGAAAGAAGTTAATTAAACGTCTTCAACTGCGCAAGTTTACTGAGCCAGACGGGTTTAAAGATTTGACTGTGCATGTACAACCACACACACACACACACACACACACACACACACACACACACATAACACACACACACACGCACGCACGCACGCACGCACACACACACATAACACACACGCACACACACACACATAATACAGCCAATCTGGGCCTCTCTCACCTCAGAGACAGTGCTGTCCGGTTGCCAAGTCTCTTATTTTCCTGCTCAGAGGAGCTCGCCTCGGCACAAATAATGGAATGCATGGCCATCTCTCACGAGATCCGGGGGGGGGGGGGGGGGGTGTCACCAACCAGGCTAATCCATCCAGCACTGAAACCTCCACAAATAAAGACCTGACCAAGCTGACCCCCCTTCTCTCGATCCCCCTTACTTCACCCCTCTTCATCCCAGAGACTGGGACCGACACTGTTCTCTATATATACATACATACAGCAGCTTACATACTGTCTGTATTCCCTACTCACTGCGCCAACACTGCCCAGTATACAGTGTATATAGTACAGTTTATATAGTATATAGTGTATATAGAGACAGTTTGTATAGTATACAGTTTATATAGTGTACAGTTTATATAGTATACAGTGTATATAGTACAGTTTATATAGTATACAGTGTATATAGTACAGTTTATATAGTATATAGTGTATATAGTACAGTTTATATAGTATATAGTGTATATAGAGACAGTTTGTATAGTATACAGTGTATATAGTACAGTTTATATAGTATACAGTGTATACAGTACAGTTTATATAGTATACAGTGTATATAGTACAGTTTATATAGTATATAGTGTATATAGAGACAGTTTATATAGTATATAGTGTATAATACAGTTTATATAGTATATAGTGTTTATAGTACAGCTTATGTAATATATAGTGTATACAGTACAGTTTATATAGCATTTAGTGTATATAGTAGTTTATATAGTATACAGTGTATATAGTGCAGTTTATATTGTATATAGTGTATACAGTGCAGTTTATATAGTATATAGTGTATATAGTGCAGTTTATTTAGTATATAGTGTATATAGTGCTGTTTATATAGTATATAGTGTATATAGTGCAGTTTATATAGTATATAGTGTATACAGTACAGTTTATATTGTATATAGTGTATATAGTGCCGTTTATATAGTATATAGTGTATAAAGTACAGTTTATATAGTGTATAGTGTATATAGTGCCGTTTATATAGTATATAGTGTATATAGTACAGTTTATATAGTATATAGTGTATACAGTACAGTTTATATAGTATATAGCGTATATAGAGACAGTTTATGTATTATATAGTGTATATAGTGCAGTTTATATAGTATACAGTGTATATAGAGACAGTTTATATAGTATATAGTGTATATAGAGACAGTTTATATAGTATATAGTGTATATAGTATAGTTTGTATAGTATATAGTGTATATAGAGACAGTTTATATAGTATATAGTGTATATAGTACAGTTTATATAG
>JABMDN010013006.1:0-10294 GCA_017165825.1 Hepsetus odoe
ATATATATATATATATATATATATACATATAAATATATACTACTTAAACCAAGGCACTTCATCTCAGTTAGTTGTTAGGTTTTGTGTGCTAAATTTGTGTCCTTTTTTCTGTATTTCTAGCTGTTCCTATTAGGTAAAAGGGTTGTTGTCCTTTTAAGCATAACTTGCAAACATGAAAGGCTGCACAGGTAATCCAGTTTTGTTTTTTCTCTCCATGCCATGACTAGGATGGGAAGGGAGCTGTTTTCTTTTAGACATTCTTTCTGTGTCATGCCATGTTGGGAGTTGCAGGTCATGGATAGGAATGGTTCAGCAAAGTACATGGTGCCAGGCGGCGGTGGTCTAGTGGTAGGGTACTTGCCTACGGACCTACGGATCAAGAGGTCCCCGGTTCGAATCCCACCTCTAGCACTACCACCACTGGGTCCCTGAGCAAGACCCATAACCCTGAGTTGCTCCAGGGGGACTGTCCCTGTAATTAGGACATGTGCTAAATGCCGTAAATGTAAATGTGAATGGTGCCATGGGTCCTTCTCTGAGAGGGAAATGAGCCTGGCTGTTAAGTGCATCCAGAGTGGGATGGGAGATCCTAAATGGGACGATATGTATTTGAAGGAAACTACAAGTACAGCCATAAAAGTTGCTTGTGTTCCCATCTGTCTTCCTGCCACCTGCGGCTCCCCCCGGATCACTTTACTATTTATAAAAGTCATAGTAATGATTGTAAAACCAAGACTGCCAAATCATGTGTTTACCCTAATCTGTCTAAATGGGATATTTCCTCTCTCTTTGCTAAGAAGATTACACAAGACCAAAAAATGGATATGAAGAATATGGTTTTCACTTTTTGTCTATCTGGCCAAGGGATCAAATTACTGCCCCTGACATAACTGCCTTACACTAAGCCACGTGGGATGCACAGGCCAGTGTATTTCTTTGTGCCAGTCCCAAGCCTGGATAATGGAGAGGGTTAAGTCAGCAAGAGCATCCAGTGTAACACATTTTTCAAAATCAATATATGGACAATGAAAGATTTTCATAGTGGATAGATTGAGGTCCAGGTTAACAATGCCCACCACCAGCACTGTTTGCAAGCAGGGTGTGGGTGGGTTACTGTTGGCCAAAGGAAAAGAAGAAGAAGAAGAGGAAGGCATGTCTGGAAGCAGGAGGTGAGAAGGAAGTGTAGGAGAGTGGAAGTGAGGGTAGGAACTTTGAATGTTGGCAGCATGATAAAGGGAAGACATTTCCTGATATGAAAGAGAGAAGTAAGGTTTATATTTTATGTGTGGAAGGGTAGTAAGGTCAGGTGTAAGACCATTGGAGATGAATGGCAGGAATGATCTGTGACAGACAAGTACTAGCAAGAGTAAAAGGAAAGGTTTACAGGATGGTAATGAAACCAGCTATGCTATACAGGTTGGATATACTGGCACTGACGAAAAGACAAGCAGAATTAAAGATGCCAAGATTATCACTGGGTGTAAGAATGATGGACGTTTTAGAGTCAAAGTTAGAGAAACAAAGTTGCGCTGGTTTGGACATGTACAGAGGACTGATGAGGATTATATTGGGAGAAGGATGTTGGGGATGGAGTTGCCAGAAAAATGGAAGGCCAAAAAAGAAAATGCAGAGGTCCTGGAAAAATGGAGATGGTTGGTCTGCTGTGATGGCCCCTAAATGGGAGCAGCCAGAAGAAGAAGACAGGACTGCCTTAAAGAACATTTCCTTCCATTCCTTCCACAGGGAGGTGAACAGTTTGGATCCCCAAAATGATACTCCACCAAAACCACTTAGCCGTACATATATCAAGAGACGTAAAGTTAAAGCGTATAATAAAATACATGTTCGATCTTGCCCCAGTGCCATTATGCATATTGAAACCCAGCTTACAGCCTGTCTGTGCCAGCTGTCTAGTAAAAAGGTAGACATGTCTTTTGCAGTGACGTGTGGAGAGGTTCATGGCTAGTGAGGCACTGACTCCTACAAAGTCAGATTTACAAATATATGAACCCAAAAGTGTAGCTTATTCACTATTTTATTGGCAGCTGCACATTGACTACTATGTTATGTTTTATATTTAATCAGCATTCTTTACACACACTTCCATGTGTTCTAAAAATGTAGTTGCAGTTCCACAATTCATATTCATTCAGCACTAATGAAAGTATAGAGTGGTTTTAAAAAGCAGTCCTGATCTTACATTATGGGCACAAAGCATGACACCAAGCAGGGCTCATAAGGAATACAACAAAAGGGAATTAGAAAATGTCAGTGCTTTCCATCCTGTTTGAAGCAAAAATGTTGCAGCAGTAACAAATACCCACCATGAAAAGGGACAGGGTAATAGAGGCCAAGCCTCTAACAGTCCACATAGGCACCCAGATGCATGCCATTCTGAGCTGTCCTGTGAGTGATCTCTTTCCAAATAATTCCTCAGGTTTAAATCTGGCTATGAATTTGATCCATCTACTAAAATAATTGTGGACCTTTTTTGAAAACTAGGTAAGCCTTTTGCAAGCCACTTTACACGCCACAGGTTGTGTTTGTTCACAAATATCTTCTCTCAGTAGAGAAGAAAAGTTGTATAGCCTTAGGTTTTTCCTACACAAGGGTGTTATTGTTGAAATTGTTTCGTCCTATAATACCCTCATCAGTGACATAACCTGTTCACCTATTCTACCCAATGTTCCAGCTATTGATAATTTTATATTTGTTGAGCATATGCATTTTATGGAGGTTGACCTCTGTTCTGCTTTTTGTATTCCAGTGCAAGCCATTATTGTATTTTCTTTCAGAAACAAGCAGTACACATGGTCCCAAATGTCGTAAGGCTTTGTTGTTTTGCCCATTGTGTTCTTTGTGCATGTCAGTTTATCCTATCTGTCTGTCTGCAAAGCTGGCATGGATGCTCTCCATATACATATACAAGGATTGGTTCAAGGTGTCCATAGAAAAGCCGCAGTACAGACAAACATCTTTGACTTATCAGAACTTTGTGTTTTCACAGGTACAGCACTGGCTTTCAGAAGACAGAATACAAGGATTTTCTGCCTCCAAAGGCTCAAATGACTTCTATGACAGAATTTGGTAAGTAAATCTGACATGCCTCACTACACTGAGTGGAACATAAAAATTTTTGCTGCCTTTTCCCTTCTCACAAACTATTC
Source organism: Hepsetus odoe (assembly GCA_017165825.1). NCBI lineage: Eukaryota > Metazoa > Chordata > Actinopteri > Characiformes > Hepsetidae > Hepsetus > Hepsetus odoe. The sequence continues at coordinate 3,168 of JABMDN010013006.1, forward strand.
CTGTTCAGCTCTGGCTTTAGTGCTGCCAGACTATACACAGCCCTTCCACCTGTACATCTGCTGGGGTGCTGGTGCAGAGACATGGGTGCAGCACATTAATATTATTTTGGAAGCTTATTCCCTGTGTTATAACTCAGCACAAGCTGCTGAAATTGTGACCCTGATGTGAAAACAGTATTGTACAAAAGAACAACAAAATGTCAATTTTGACAGAACTAAAACAAAAGAAACCATTCCAAGATTTGGAATTCCAGTTTCTTTTGCAAGTGATAAAGGGACTCCTTTTACATCGCAAGTAACACAGCAGCTGTGCACAGATCTCAACATTCAATGGAACTTTCATACTCCATACCATCCACAATCTTCTGGTATTGTTACCAACTGTACTCTAAAGGATTAGGTACTCTAAAAGACACTATAAAGGATACTGTACTTTAAAAGACAATGGTGATGCAGCAAATAGGCAAATGCAACAAATGCAACTGGGCTGACCTACTTGTCATTGTGTACTCCATCACCAAAATTTCACCATATGAAGGTATTAATGGGCAGCGGTGGCCTAGTGGTTAAGGAATAGGCCCCAGGACCAGAAGGTTGTAGGTTCGAATCCCGGAAGAATAGGTTGCCCTGAGCATGGTACCGTCCCCATCACTGCTCCCTGAGCATTTTAAATAGCTGCCCTCTGCTTGACGGTGTGTATCGGTGAAAAGCAGAGCTTGAATTTCATTATGATTCACTGTGTGCTCTGCTGTTTTTCACAATGACTTAAAGTTACGTTCACTTTAAAGGGTCCACCAAAGACCATCCTCCCTGGAAATGGGGATACAATTTTGGAAGATAATATGGCAGCCTGGGTTCATAAACTAATGTGCGACAGACTTAATCTATGTTTTCCAATGTTCTCCACAACAACCAAAGAGATTTGAGGGCACCAGGATAACATACAGTTCCTTTTTATTCAAGTTTGTTATGGACTTATCTGCTGCAAAGTCCTGTCTTCAAAACCAAGCCAGAAAAATCTGCATTCAACCAATGCAAACTATTTGCTACATTTTCTCCACTTCTCAAACCTATCCCTACCCTAGCATGCCAGTATTAGTCATTTCAATCCTTAAAAACTAGACATAACAAATAAACATCTATAAACCTGTATAGACTCGTCTTCCTATCTCTCATTTTCAGATTTATATAAATGCAAATGTGATTAAAGAAGAATAGCAACAGGACAAAACAAAAATTTTGACGCTGCCCACTGGTGAGCTGTACTATTTTTAGAAAAGGTCCATGGGTGACTCGTGTGGCCCTTAGGGGCATCCTGGTGCACGCAGGCACCATGTTGGTGACCCCTGATCTAAACTATCCTCAGTTTAAATCATTCTGCTGCTTTTGATGCAATCTCCTGGCTTTGCGTATCAGCCTTGGGATCACTGACTTTGCCTGGCAGTGGTTTTCATTAAGGGATGGAGTTACCAGGTGTTATAAGGATCTGCTCCGACAGTGTCTACTGGTGTTCCACAGGGCTTAGTACTGAACCGCCTTGTTTTTCTTAATACACTTGCTTCCTTGGCATAATAATTCTAATGGTTTTTCAAATCACAGTTATGCAGAGACAGGAGGAACAAATGCTGAACTATCTACAAACCCACAGAGCTACTGTGTGGGGTTTACACATGTGCTATCTATATTAAGAGGGTTTGCATGTATTTGTGTATGTATAGCACTATTTGGTGTTAGTACCTTTTGCCTTCAAAACAGCATCAATTCTTCTAGGTACACATGCACACAGTTTTTGATGGAACTCGGCTGGTAGGTTGTTCCAAACATGACTGTGTTTCAACCTGTGTTACGTGTGACATTGATGATCATTAGCACCTGTTTGGTAAAATTGGTTGATCACACACCTGACTATAATCCTACAAAATCCCTGACTTTGTGCAAGTGTATCTATAAGAATTGATGCTGGTTTGAAGGCAAAAGGTAGTAACACCAAATATTAATTTGACTTAGATTTTTCTTTTGTTTGCTCACTTTGCATTTTGTAAATTGATAGAAATAATCAATCATTATTTATATTTCTGAAAGCATTCTTTGTTTACAGCAGTTTTTCCACACCTGCCTAAAACTTTTGCACAGTACTGTATGTCCTATAAAATACCAGTCCTTGTGTCTCGTAGGCCAATGTTCATAATGTTCAGAATTGTAAGGGCAGAAACCTTAGTTAACTGTCAACCTTAACCCCCAGCTCCTCACAGAGCTACATGGTGGGCCTTGGAACTGTCAACCTTTCCTTGTTTTCTCTTTCCTCCACAATTCTATCCCACTTATTTACACCTAATACATCTATCCCATGTTTTTCAGCTGGAGAGTCTGATACTAATTAATCTATTTCCTCTTTAAGTTTACCAGCTCTGTCCTTTAAGTAGTGTCTTTCCATCAGTAACATGGCTGTCCGATGCACAACAACGAGAGAGAGAACTGAGATCAGCTCTAACCTCTGCTAATTCAGCTTTCTACAAAACCAAACTGGAGGAATCCGTAACCCTCATAAACATTTTGCCCCTTTACATCTGTTTTTCACCAATGTCTCCTATATTTGGGAGACTCCTATATTGAATTTGCTTCATTCTTCAGAGAAAACTGAAGCAATTAGACAATCGTCCCGTCCATTTGACATACCTACAGTCCAGGTTCACCCATCCCTTTGACAGTCAACTCCCTGGCTTCTCACCTCTCTCTAGAGGATGTATTGCTGCCCCTGAAGTCCAGCAATTCCACCACCTCATCACTTGATCCCATCCCATCAACTGTACTCCAGGAGATATCTTCAGATCTCCCTACATTGCTCAAATACTCAATGTCTCAAAACATGCTCCATGATCTGTCAGTCTGCAGTATGAAGACTGACAACTGGTGATCCACAAGGCTATGTCCATGGTCCCCTTCTGTTTTCATTATATACAGGCTCTGAAGAGGATGTCATAGTCTCTCATGGCTTTTCCTATTGTTATACAGGTGACACAAAACTAATCCTCTTTTTTCTAATCATCTCCAAACTGGACTGCTATAACTCTCGTCTGTTGGATCTACCAAAGAGAGCAACAAGAGCACTGCAGTTGATTCAGAATGCTGCTGTAAGACACCTCTGTTATGGGAATTGGCCTGGCTGTCTGTGGCAACTTGTATCAGGTTTAAATCTTAACACTTGCTTACAATGCCAAAAACAGTCTTGCACCTTCTTACTTGACTGCACTTATCAAACAATGTGTCTCTCCTCGTCCCCTCAGAACATGAAGCATTGTTCACTTGGAGCCTCTACTCCTCAAGATCAGAGGAATACAAGCATTGAGACTTTCAGGACTGAGGACTCCTGGCTCCTCAGGGGAATAACCTTCCCTATCCAGCACTATTCTTATACCTTTCTACCCTTTCTTCATTTTTGGCATTTACTTGTTGTGCTGAATCACAGGGTTAATAAGTTTGTTACTTGGTTAAAAAAAAATTAAATCAGCAGTTGTTGATTTTTAGCGGGCTTCTAGAATGAAGATCAGATCTGGAGTTAAAGCACAGATGTAAAACTCTTGATAAGAGCGTCTGTCTGTAAATTGAAAATGTGGGGAGTTTTAAAAAATGCTTCATCATTACAAACACTATTGTTTTTGCTGAAGTATTAATGTAAGATGTGTCATTTTAATAGCTTAATGCTGTTAACTTTATACAAGGAACTCATTTGATCAAGTCCCCGCAGCCAGAAAACATGTGCCTTAATTCAGGATTACAGCAATACAGAGACTGGCCCAGGTACATGGGTACATGGGGCACGGTGGCCTAGTGGTTAGGGAGTTGGCCCTGCATCGGAAGATTGTGGGTTCGATTCCCTCACAAGTAGGTTGCCCTGAGGTACCCCTGAGCAAGGTATCGTCCCTGTCACTGCTCCCCGGGCGCTTTCAATAGCTGCTGCATGGTGTTTGTGTGCATGGGTTAAAAGCAGAGGTCCAATTTCGTTGTGGTTCATGGTGTGCAGTGCTGTGACCTCGCAATGACAAGGGTTGTCACTTTCACTTTCAAATGCTGGCACAGAATAGGGAACATTTGGAGATAGGGTGGAGAGCAAATGATACATAGGTGCACTTAGGAACTTAGGAAATGGTAGGGCTGAAAGACCATAACAATAACAAAAGGCACACGGTCCAAAGCACCTGACAAACAAAGACACTGAAAGGGACAAGGAGAAGATTAGGCAAAACATCAGGAAATACTTATACTTATAAACAATTACATTCCTAGTGAATATTTAAAGTAAAAGTAACTTTATATCTTTGTGAGCATACACCTTAGTACAAAATTTGCCCCAAAGAATCTGGAACTGAGGGGGAACACCAAGGCGCTAATTGTAAATTTTGCCACCAAAATTACAAATTGTTTGAGGTTTGTTTTGCAAAGCCAGAACAACCAGTTATTAAAATAATTTGGTGCACACTTTTGCAATCTTCATATTTCTTACAAATTAAAAAAGGCTGGTTGAACTTTAAATGTGGTGATTCCAATATTTTATTTTATTTTAAAAGTAGTCTTTGATCATACAGAGCGTCAAGGCATAAATCTGAACATTTAACAACTGAAGAAGTTGGTTAACAAATCTTTGGTTAACAGTGTTTTTCTGCACTTTTTGCCTTTTCATTACCAAAACTCAGATGTCACAGTAGGCAGTGCTCTGCTCTGACTGGATATGTCTCGTTAAGGATGACCGGTGTGTCTCATTGGAGAAGGGTTTAAAATCCCAATGAGTCAGAGCAGAGTATCAGCCATTCTTGGTGTTATTCACACACGTGCAGGTGCTTTTATGTTCTTTATGTTAAATAAGCTCAAGTCACAGATCCCTAGCTACATGTTTACATCCTACCCACACCACCCCAGCGTGACATCAGATGATGTGTTTATCAGATGATGATAAACACAACATGATAACCCCTGCTTAATATGACAAGAAACATGTACAAACAAGGTTTCCTACTTTCACCCAGTATGTGGACTGGAAACAGGACATTACACTTGCTGTATGCAAACACCATGCTGGATGCATACAGAGCATCACGCCTCCCTCCACTGGGACACTCAGACCATAACCTGGTCCATCTGGTTCCCTCATACATACCCTTAGTGTGCAAACAACCCCCCACTATGAGGTATGTGAGTGGATGGTCTGATGAGACAAGCATGGCACTCAGGGACTCCTTCCAAACCACAGACTTGGAGGCGCTATGCAGCCCACATGGAGAGGACATTGACAGTTTTAACGGTCTGCATAACTGACTACATCAACTTCTGTGTGGATAACACTGTACCGACCAGGAAAGTACAGTACTACTCTAACAACAAACCATGGCTGACCCCAGATCTGAGAGCTCTGCTGAAGCAGAAGTGGAGAGCCTTCAGATCAGGTGATAAAGAGGCAATGAGGACAGCCCAGAAGGAGCTGAGAAGAGAGATAAGGAGGGGGAAGGACAGATATAGGAGGAAGCTGGAGGAGCAGCTCCAGCAGAACAACGTCATAGGTGTGTGGAGAGGATTGAACACCATTACTGGAAGGAGCACAGTGCGTAGAGGAGGCCCAGAGTCTGGAGATCAGGACTGGGCTAATAGTTTAATCCCAATCATCAGGAGGCACCAACTCTCACACCACACAATAGCCTATCCATCACAGCTGACCAGGTGCGGAGTCAGCTGAGGAAGATGAAGCACAGGAAAGCCACAGGTCTGGGTGGCATCAGCTCCAGCCTATTGAGGGACTGTGCAGACCAACTCTGTGAGGTTATCACTTACATCTTTAACCTCAGCCTCAGCCTGGAGCGTGTCCCTATTCTGTGGAAGACCTCGTGCCTTGTGCCAGTCCCTAAGACATCGCACCCCAAGGAGCCAAACCACTTCAGACCTGTTGCTCTCACTTCAAACCTGATGAAGGCGATGGAGAGGATCATCCTCCATCACCTTCACCCACTGTTCAGGAGGGACCTAGACTTCAGTGCTGAGGGGGAAGCTGGTGGGAGCAGGTGTGGACCATCACATGACTGCGTGGATTATTGACTACCTCACCAACAGGCCCCAGTATGTGAGACTCGAGGACTGTGTGTCTGAAATGGTGGTTTGCAGCACGGGAGCCCCACAAGGAACAGTCCTCACCCCCTTCCTCTTCACCCTGTACACGGCAGACATCAAATACAACACGGACAGCTGTCACCTGCAGAAGTTCTCGGATGACACCTCTGTTGTTGGTCGGGTGTCAGAGGGGAATGAGCAGGAATACAGGAGGGTCATCAGTGACTTCGTTAGGTGGTGTGAACAAAATTATTAATGCCAGCAAGATGAAGGAGCTGATGACTGACTGACAAATACCTGGGTGTCCACATCAATAATAAACTGGACTGGTCCACAAACACTAATGCTCTGTACAAAAAGGGCCTAAGTTGTCGTCTTCACCTACTAAGGCGGCTCAGGTCCTTTGGGGTGAACAGAAATCTTTTGAGGTCCTTCTATGACACTATGGTAGCGTCTACTGTTTTTTATGCTGTGGTCTGCTGGTGTGGTAGAATCGCGGAGAGGGACAGGGGGAAACTAAATAGGGCCAGCTCTGTCCTATACTGTCCACTGAAATATGTCGAGCAGGCAAGGGAGGAGAGGATGCTATCCAAGCTAACATCCATCATGGACAACACCTCCCACCCCTTGCATGAGACTGTACGAGCACTGAGCAGCTCGTTCAGCAGTAGACTTTTACACCCACAGTGTAAAAAGGAATGCTACCGCAGGTCATTCTTACCCGCAGCCATCAGACTCCACAACTCAACCTAGCATTACTTATTTATTATTACTCATTTATTATTGTTATTATTATTATTATTATTATTATTATTATTAATAAAATAATTATTACATTTACATTTATATCTACATTTACATTTATTTATAATTTATTTGTTTATAATTTATCATTATTTACTGTTATTATTATTATTATTACTATTATATGCTCTCTGTGTATAAGGTTATCTTTCCATGTTCATATTCTTTGCATATTCTTTCTTTCTTGCTTATTGCCGTGTGTGTGTGTGTGTGTGTGTGTGTGTGTGTGT
>JABMDN010013032.1:0-14603 GCA_017165825.1 Hepsetus odoe
CCAGACAGCCTTACAGTTTAAGGTGGATCCGTTGCTGCCACATGTTCAGTCTGACACACTCCAACAGCACAGGCCAATAGAATGGGACTCTAGCCTGATGGAGCTCTGTCCCTTTTGGCTCAAACAACAGTTTTCAATCTTCGAAGGCTGACCCTTCCATGACCCTTCACCAGTCCATCACAGATACAGTCACTTATAGAGTCCAAGCATCTCCAGTGCATCTGACCTACTTGTCTTTGGACTGTGGAGAAAAACCAGGGCAGTGTAGATATGTAGCACTGATGTGGTGCTAGCACTGATGAATATCTAGAGAAAGACTGAAACATTTTTGAAAAATGTTGAGTTACGTTTGCTCATTTACAGAGTTAATATTTATTTATATGAAATGAATTCGTGGAAATGCACATGAATTCTCTCTGCAGAGACACATAAAAAGTTACAGACTGTCGGCACTCAGCGCCCAACACTGTGTGAAAGAGGAAGCACTCGGCCACGCTGAGTGTCTGTGAGAAACAAGAAAATGTGTTTATGGTACCACTTAACATTAAGTGAAAGTAATTACTATGTAGTAACACATTAAGAAAGCATTAAATAACAACGTAACTACTGTTGATATTTACTGTTACGCTCTCAGAGAAAAAGATACACCTTCAGTTCTTTACTTACTGAACATAATTCCATCATTTTTCACTGCAGTTTCTGTAAGAGCGTTTTTTTGACCCCAGTTTAAAACATACCAGCCCAACACACACTACACTCCAGCGTCAGAGACGGTGATCAGTCACTCGGTTAATAAGTGGAAATTCCATTATTGTGTGGAGGGACTGATGACCTGGGCCGCTGTAGGTTATTCTGTGATGTAAAAATAAATGCATCTGTGTAGAGTCGTAGAGCAGATTCTGTTTCCATCATGTATTACGTCCTCCTCACATCTCTGCACATTATGATTGGTCGTCTACAGGCTGTTAAACTAAATGCCAGTGGTGTATTTGTGTCTGTTTGCTGATGGTCAGATATGAGTCTCTTCTCAGCACCAGCCTCTACTTCCTTTCTGCTGAAAAGGGTGCACGGCTATATGTGTAGTTAAGAGTGATGCAGCTCGTCTCTCTTTGTGTGCACAGCAGCAAACAGAAGGTTCTAGATTAAGTAGATTAGATGTTGCCTGCAGTGTTTTTAGTGTGTATATTTGATCAAGCCCATCTTTTCCTCTCAGAGTAACACTCGTGTTTTCTGTTGATAAATATTCCTGTTAACAGTTTAAACGGTGTTCACATGAACAGATCAGCTGAGGGGAAAGTACAGAGTGAGTTTGGGTAAACAGTGTGTTTATGTACAGATACTCTGGCCTGTCAGTCTTTCTACTCCATCTGTAATACACCCTTACACACCCACAATCACCCTGTGATGACACCCACAGCTGACCACAGCTAATGGGCAGGCTAGAAAGAAAGAAAGAAAGAAAGAAAGAAAGAAAGAAAGAAAGAAAGAAAGAAAGAAAGAAAGAAAGAAAGAAAAATATAGTGACAATCTCACTGCACTGAGATCAGTGAGGAGATAAGATGCTTGCTGGGAACACACTGTCATGATCAGAGTGTGTAGATATTTGTAGGTATAACTTTATGATAAAGATCAGTTGTGCATTTTAAAGAAATGTGGAGATGATGTTTGCTCGTTTGCAGGGTTTATTATTATTTATATAAAATAAATGAGTGGAAATAACAAATGAATTCATTCTGCAGAGACAAATATAAAGTTACAGACTGTCAGCACTCAGCGCCCAACCCCCAACAGTGTTACAGACACTCAGTAAAGAGGAAGCACTCGGCCCCGCTGAGAGGCCCTCAGAACCACAATGTATAGCTGTTATCATCTCTGATAGTAACACTTTAATAATGCATTAAATAACAGTGTAACTACTGGTGATATTCACTGTTACACTCTCAGAATAAAAGGTGTTTGAGGGTCTTTGGGGTGGAACCCCCTGCATCATAGTCAGGGAACATAATTCCATCATTTTACACTGCAGTTCATTTTTGTTTTTGTATAAATCTGCATCTAAAGAAGGTCCTGAGTTTGATTACCAGGCTGGACAGTCCAGCTCCTTTTCTGACCAATCATAATGTGCCAAGATGGCATGATGGGGAAAGGCATGATGGGAACACTTGAAATGTTTTCCAAAACAGCATTTTTAAGAGGCCAGTGAGTGGAAGTGCGAGCTAAACCACATTTTGCCAGAGGAAACGCAGGAAATACGTGTGGGGACGAGTGTGTTTGTACAAAGGTCAGTTTAGCTTGTATGTAAATGTACTGGTTATTTTCTATACAACACTATATAGATGTATTTTCTACAGTTCTAGTCGTCTACAGTCTTGCTGCCCAGTTCATCAATCACTCCACTCATTATTAACTGAGATACAGCGTCATCGACAGAATCACTAGTGTGTATACACACGCACGCACGCGCACGCTCGCACGCACGCACACACACACACACACACTCACACACTCACACACACACACACACACACACACACACCTACACACACACACAGTCCCTGCTTCATAATACTGACAGATCCAGGCCATAAACATGTAGTGTTAGACATCATTTTAACTCATTGAGGTCGTGGCAGGTAATCCCTTTACTAGCATCATGGTTCCTTTTCGAGCAAAGATATTAATGGATATAATGGATATAATGGATATAATTGTTATGTATATGACAATATATTTCTAGCAAAATTAGGTCAATGTTATATTGCAGTGAAAGTGAAAGTGAAAGTATTTGTCATTATGAAACATGGCACACAGTGCTGAAATGCTTTCTCGGTTTTCACACATACACACACTGAGCAGTTCAGAGTCTGGGGCGTAGTGGCCAGGGGCAGTGGTGGCCTAGCGGTTAGAGAGTTGGCCACAGGATCAGAAGATTGTGGGTTCAAACCCCTTACCAGTAGGTTTCCCTGCGGTACCGTTGAGCAAGGTACCATCCCCGTCACTGCTCCCCAGGTGCTTTTATATCTGCCCCCTGCTGCACGGCGTGTGCATGGGTTAAATGCAGCGGTCCAATTTCGTTGCGGTTCTCACAATGACAAGAATAGTCACAATTAAAAATTAAATACAATTAAATGAGTGCTGGGGACAGAACCTTGCTAAAGGGAACCTCAGAGCAACCTACTGGTCTGGGATTCAAGCCCATAACCTTCTGATTCTGGGGCCTGAAGTAGTGGGCAACTAAACACTAGGCCTTCCTGCAGTGACACCACACCTTGTCCCAAATTCCAAAATTCATTCCTGAGGGACGTGTATGTCCTCATTTCAGTGTTTTACCACCAACTCTAGTGCACAGAGAGCTGGATGTTAGCTAAAGAGGATAAAAAAAAATTCTTATATCATCCAATTGCATTGGACTGATTTTTTAGGAAAATCTCTCAGGAAACTTTTGATTGATTAGGTCTGAGATCAGTGTAGGTGAAAGTGGAAGTGACTTCCCCCCATTGTGAAACAGCACAGCACACAGTGAACCTCTGCTTATAACCCACACACACTGTGCATCAGCTAAATGCTGTAAATGTCATTTCTTTACTTTTCCCTGTAAAAAGGAGTGTTTTAAGTTCTTCCAGTCTTACCCGTGTCTCCTGATCTCCACTCTGTCCTGTTTTCCTCTCACAGCTCTCCCATCTTCACTTTTCTCTGAGCTGCAGAATCAAACCAGACCCTCACACACTCCACAGAGCTCCAGCACTGAGTGTGTTCATGAGCAAAACCAACAGTGTGTGAGTGCATGTGTGTTTACCTCTGAATTTCCAGCAGAAAACCCCTCCAAGTCCCAGCAACAGCAGTAAAACCCCCACAGCAGCACAAACCAACACAAAAATACAGCTGTTTGTATTCTGTGGAAACCAGAACCTGGATATTTGGTCCAGACCTGACACCTGCCAAAGGTATGAACTACACAATCAAACTCTAACAAACATTTTAATGATTTTCAGTGGCGTTTAATGACTGTTTGATTCCAATCCATCAGATCCTGCCAGAGTTCACTACAGCACTGCTGATGGAGATGAAGAGCGATCATTTTAGAGTAGTGCAGTTCTGCAGCTCATTCTTGAATTCCTCATTTATCATCCAAAACTTTAATTGAAACATTTTGTTGGTTTTTGCTTTTTACAACTACCGTCATTGTCATCATCAGCATCATCATCATCATCATCATCATCATTACTATATTATTTTGTAAATGGTCATTCATTTTAATTGGAAGTAAATAAGAGTTGAGTTGATCTAGTAAACTATAAACATTTGATTCATTTCTTTCATTCTTTATCTAATATAATACAATGCATATCTAATTTACTGAAAAAAAAACCCTGAGCCAGTTTAGCACCAATGATGAAGAACAGAGAAGGTCAGAAGGAATTGCATTGTGCCTCTGTGGACTTGCAGAAAGGATCTGACAGGATGCTTAGAGAAGAGTGTTGGTTTCATTTGAGGAAGTCAGGAGTGGCAGAGAAGCATGTCAGAGTGGTTCAGGATATTTATGAAGCCAGTGGTGAGGTCTGCAGTAAGAGTGAGTGATGCATTTAAAAAAGAGGTGGGATGTCATCAAGGTTCAGCGCTGAGCCTTTTTTTGTTTGCAGTGGTAATGGACAGGTTGACATATGAGATTATGTGGACTATAATGTTTGCTGATGACATTTTGATCTGTAGTGAGAGTAGGGAGCAGCTTGAGGAGACTGTGGAGAGGTGATGAAATGCTCTAGAGAGGAGAAGAATGAAAGTCAGTGGGTCTAAGACAGAATACTGCATGAATGCAGTGCATTGAGTGTGTAGGATGAAGGGAATAGAGATAATAAACATGGAAAAGTTTAAACAGTTCAGAGTAACAACGAGTGTGGAAGAGAGGTGAAGAAGAGAGTGCAGGCAGGTTGGAATGGGTGGAGAAGAGTGACAGGAGGGATCAGTGACAGACGGGTACCAGCAAGAGTGAAAGGGAACGTGAACAGGATGGTGTGTGTGTGTATGTGTGGTGTGTGTGTGTGGTGTGTGTGTGTGTGCGTGTGTGTGTGTGTGTGTGTGTGTGTTTGTGCGTGTGTGTGTGTGTGTGTGTGTTTGTGCGTGTGTGTGTTCTGAAAACCACTTCATAAAAATGGAAACAGAAGGAGGATGTTGAAGATGGAGCTGCCTGGAAAGAGGAGAAGAGGAAGACCAGAGAGGAGGTTTATGGACGTGGTGAGAGAGGACATACAGGTGGTTGGTTTGAAGCAGGAAGATAAAGAGGACCAGAAGAAATGGAGTCAGTTGATTCGCTGTGGCGTCCCCTAAATGGGAGAAGCCGAAAGAAGAATAAGACGAAGAAAAAGGAGGAGGAGAAGAAGAAGAAGAAGAAGAAGGTTTTGTGAATATTAATAAACTTCAGATGTGATCTAAATGTAAGATTTTATAGAAGAAAACACATTCTTTTACTATACTTACTATACGTGTTCACATGGGGGGTGTGCATGTGCACGCACGTTTGCATGTGTGTGTGTGTGTGACTGAAAAACCCTTCATAAAAGTGGAAACAGTGATCTAATGCCTCTCTCGTCTCTGGGTGTGATTGTGTGCTGATAAGAAACCTTTCTAAAGACAGAAGAGTTCCTGTGGAGTCTGTTCTCTCACAGCTCCTCTGAGCTGCAGGACATTAGAGTGTGTTCAGCTCCAGTGAAGAGCTGCTGAGAGAGTTGTGTACTCAGTGTGTGTGTGCAGCACTAGTGTAGGCTGGGTGTGTATCTGTCAGTGTTGTTTACTAAATAATGTTTTCTTGTAGTTTTCAGTGATTCAGTAACACATGTAAACTCTAAAAACCTGTAATCTTCTTTTCTAAATGGATTTAAACTGGGTCTAAACTATGAAAGAATATACACAAGTAGGTTTCCTCTAATCCTCTAGTTCTCACCCTTTTTAGTGTTTCTCCTTCCCTCACACACATGATGTAATTCATGATCTAATAATTTTCCCTGAGCTGCTGTAGGACATTCAGTGATGCAGGGAAGGTTGATTCCAGGATCAGATTTGAGCTCTTTAGTCTTTTTTCAGTGTGAAGGCATTATTTCTAAAAGTGTAGATTTGTTTAATCTCCGAGACCTTCCCCAGACACAGTAAGCCTCACTGGGTGAGGACTCGAGCGAAACCCAGAGTTGCCAGTGGTTACCAAACCCAAATTATTGTGTAAAAACAGGTGGAAACTAGTGGGTTAAAGGAGGTGGAACACAAAATGAAACACTGTCTGGGTTTCTAAACAGGTTCGAAAGAAAATCTGGCAAGTGAGACTTTTTTGGGGGGGCTGTTTGGGGAACTTCTCTCATTCTGAGAGGAAACTTGAGAGGAGGAGAAGAGCCAGCAAACACAACGAGAAAGTGTTGGTGGTTAAATTCAGACTCCACCAAAATGAGTGTGTGTACGTGGTGTTTGACACACACAGTGCTGGTGGAGCTCAGACTGAAGTTGTGCTCAGCTGTGAAATCTTGATTTGTCTCAGAGGTGATCTTCTCTTCATGAACATGAGGGTTTTATAGGGACTTAGTGAAAGTGAATGTGTCGTTGTGAACACAGCACAGCTCACAGTGATGCACAACACAATGCCTCCTCTGTATTTAAACCACACACACCGTGCAGCAGGGGGCAGCACCCGGGGAGCAGTGATGGGGATGGTATCTTGCTCAAGGGTACTTCAGGGCAACTTACTGGTCAGGGATTCGAACCCATGACCATCCCATCCTGTGGTCTATTCCCTAAACACTAGGCCACCCCTGCCCCTTTACTTCTTCTGCACTGAAGAGCAGCTGGTTATGAGATGAGTGTCTGATTCCTGCTGCTTGTGTTTTTGCTGAGTGATAAATATGTGTGTCGCAAAATAAGCAGCAGCAACGTCGCTGTTGGTTAATAAGTGTGAAATGAAAGATCATAAAAGGAGACGGATCACATTTTCTCACAAGCCAGATGATGCTTTGATATGAAGACTGATCATATATTTCAGGCTTCAGCCAGCTTGAAAATATTTATTGAATCTGTATCTCTGTATGTTACTTGTCTTATTTTAATGTTTTAATTTGAATATTTCAGTGAAAAGATTCTTTATTTTTAATGTGCAGCTTGTTTAAGTGTCTATAAGGAACTGTGAAATGACGAGGTGAGTGTTCTCAGAAGCTCTGTGTGTGATCAGCATGTTTCCTCATGAGTCAGAAACACTGACACTGCGTGAGATTATATTGTGGTCTGTAGGTGAACTACAGCCACCAGGACCTCCAACTACAGTCACTACTACTGCAGTGGATGCCTTTAAAAATGAGTCCCAAACTTTATTTTTATGCATTTTTGTTACACACTTAACGGTGAAAAACTTTTTATTTCAACATCATCTTATACCACAAAAGTCAAAAGTGGAAAAAAGATAGTAATGTTGAACTATTAGGTCAAACACACACACACACACACACTCACATACACACACACACACACACACACACACACACATGTGCACATTGGTCAGTTTTGCAGAGCGGTGCACCACAAAACAGGAAACAGTAAGTGTTCTCATGACTCAGAGATGCTTTTGCAACTTTTAAGAAGCTGCTGTTCTCACAGTCTGAGCTGCAGGACATTAGAGTGTGTTCAGCTCCAGTGAAGAGCTGCTGAGAGAGTTGTGTACTCAGTGTGTGTGTGCAGCACTAGTGTAGGCTGGGTGTGTATCTGTCAGTGTGCTGTGAAGTCAGTGTTGTTTTACTAGTGAGAATGTTGCTGAGTTTTTATCTTCTCTTCATGGAGCTTCTCGTCACTGAAGGTGAGTGAGATCTGTTTCTCTTCTTGGTGAATTTCTCTTCTGGAAATGTAAAGGCACTGAAGTCACTTTAGTGAGTGTGTTCAGTAGACGTGTCTGTGATTGTCTTTTGGGACTTCTGTGTTGGACTTATAATGAAAAACTGTTACATTCCTGTGTTTGTAGTTGTTTTTGATACTTTTTTCATATTTTCGTTTTTATGAAGAGGTTAAAAGTAAACAGCTAAATATTAGACACAGTTTATTACTGATTATGTTTACTACATGCATTCACATGGAGTCACCAGGCTGTTCTCAAGGATGCGCCTTCAGGAACTTTATTTGGGAACATAATTCTGCCGTATTCGACTGCAGTTCTATTTTTAAAGTTGCTCAGACACCCAGCCTTAGTTCTGACTTCCTATTTTGCTGTACTTTTTAAAACAACAATGAACCTTCTTTCTGACCTTCTTTCAGTTTCATTAAAGAACAGTTTTGGTCAATGCTGCACGTGTGTGTTTTATATGGAGATGTGTATTTTCACTTATGTGTTAACAGAGCCTGTGATTAACGTTAACTTACTGGTGTGTTTTATTACAGGCTGCACTCTGGACAAAAATGACAGAATAGTCGAAATCACAGCACAAGCAGGAGGGTTGGTACTGCTACCCTGTTCCTGCACTGACCTTCACACCACACTGGAGAAATTCAGCTGGAAAAAATACAACAACACATGGGTGGAGATATCCAGAGAGAGTGACCAGTACAGAGACAGAGTTCAGCTGTTTAACACTCACTCTCCAGGAAATCTCTCTCTACTCATATCACTCCTGACTGAAGAGGATGGAGGAGTGTACAGGTGTAGTCTTGGTGGAAGTGAATACACAGACATCACACTCAAAGTTGAAGGTAAAATATTAGCTGCACTATTGCACTGTCCACTTCCTTTCCCTTTTCCAGTTTCAGTTCCAGGCTCCTCCTCTTTCCCAAATCTCTAACTTTGTGTAGTTTTTGTGGTTCATGAGCTGCACTTTGAAGAAAGTGATTCTGCCATAGTTTCCCCAACCAGGTTTTGTCTTGTCCACCTGGTCCTGTCTTTAGTCTTCCACATCTCTGCCATGTTAGGGTTCCCCACTTGTGAAAACTGTATTTATTGCCAACTTTATGAGGGTGAATCTAAAGAGAAAGCGTGGCAGTGTCAAAGCCAAACTCCATTTTTCTTTCCCATAAACAGCACCATGTTTTTAAAAGGCAGCGACAAAGATGCAGCATTTCTCTAATACTTCCTCATCCCTGTTCCTTTTGTTCTTCTGCTGGCACAATGTTAGAACTAATTTAACTAAGGTGAGACAACAGTAGAACCAAGAATAATAACAAAAAAGGGGTTAAAACTGGGCCTAAATGGGTTAAAACAGGTGGAAAATACCGAACCAAACTTAAAAATAGGTGAGAAACAGAAACTGGCAGGAGAGACAGACGCCCAGGCCAAAGAGAGTCAAGAGAATCTCAAGTCTCTCAACATAAGTGTTTGTGTGATTACTTTTTCTCCTCCTCTCGTTCTGAAAGGTGAAACTCAAGATATTACCTCTGGAGGAGATGAAGCGCAAACAGAACACATCTAGAAATTTTTCGAGGGTTAAATCCTGACTCAGACACAGAGAGAGAGAGAGCGCAAGTAGACCCGAGGTTAAACTCTGGGATCTTTACCGAATGACTGGTGGTTGATCTGTGTATGGTTGGAGGAGAGTACACCTGTGATATTAATGGTCACCATACAATGATCAGACTCACTGTTGAAGGTAAAACACTCTTACTTTTTATTTCACTTTTCTAATCACAGAAACAGCAAAAGTGTCTGTTACAGTTAAAGTGCATTTTACCATCAAAAGGGAAGTTTACTGTGTAAAATATATGTTTATATAACTTAGATGATTGGCTGAGAACTTGCTTTTATATTAAATTATTAGTCATTATTTTAACTTGGTGGTAATTCTAAAAACTGCCTTAGAATAAGGCACATAATTATACCAGGCTGGGATGCTGAAAAAAAATCTTCAAATTTGATAAAGTTTAAGAATAAATGAAGCTTTATTTTCCACACTTGTTTCTTTGTGTTTATTGTGAGCTGTGTGGGTGAATCTGGTCGGCAGAGTAAAGTAGGCAGCACTTTATTAGTGATCCACACACACACGCACACACACACAAACACACACACACACACACTGTCCACTGATGAAGTAGATAAAAGCAACTAACAAGTGCTGCAGAGGAAAAGATGGTTTAAACTCCAGAGTGCCTCTACATGATCAGTGGATCTGATAATGTTTACAGTGAGTGTAAATTCAAGGTTGCTTTACTGACTGAAGTGTCTCGTTTGTGTAAATGTAATCTGTGTGTGAAGTTTAGGTGCTTCCCTCTTTTCCCTCTTTTCTCTGCCCCTTCATTGTTCACTTGTTTCTTGTTCATTCTTTATTCCTGTGTTTCTATAAACAGATCTTGGTTCATCAAGTGCCTTTATTGAACAAGCAGGACAAACCTTATTATGAAGACCCGAGAGATTTTCTGCATCTGTATTAATGGCTTCAAATGTGACTGAAATTTTTTTACCTTTTTTTGTTCACATGATTCTGTTTAACCAGTCAGTTTTATTGTTGTCTTGTGGACATTAGATTTAAGAGTAAACTGATCATTCTGTGGACGATTTAGAGACAGTTAGAGAAGTGAGCTTGTGTTGGTTGGAACTTGTCCAGAGGAGAGATGAGGAGTTTTTCAGGAGAAGGATGTTGAAGATGGAACAATCAAGAGAAATTCTGAGCTGATCGTGGGCAGGATTATTAATGTACTAGTGTGAGAACAAACCTTCTAAACAGATCCGTTACTTTGTGAAGACGGAACCAGAAAACAATCTGAGGCGGTTCTAATCAACACTGTGTGAGGAACAAGTTTATGGAAGTTCATTAATGTAATGTAAATTAACATGAACTAAAAATCCCCTCAAAATACTAAAATAAACTAATCAATGTTGGGATCTTCATGGTGCTAAGATCAACCATGTTCCTACTCTCAACCAACAAACTGGATGTCACATGTGAGGTGCTTTGGGCACGCTAGAGGGCGCTCTCTATGACGTATGAGGTGTTTGTCAAGTATAAGGTGTTTCTGTCACATGAGGTGTTTTAGGCATGCTAGAGGGCGCTCTGTTCTGACTGAGCACACCTGAGCTCATGAAGGCATAGGTGTGTCTCATTGGGGCTGCTATTTAAGCCCTGATGAGTCAGAACAGAGCGCGGCTCATTAGTTAGGCTAAGCCTACGTGTAAGGGTGGTTTTGGATAACTTGGATAACTTGGTTTAGACTGCAGTTCCTTGAGTCTTGGATTTTGATTAGAACTGCAGTCCTTGCTTCTTGTTTTATAACTGTGATTAATAAACCTCTGTTCAGAACTCCTGGTTCCGCACTGGCGTCCTTCCGGCACCCCGCCGCCGTTACAGAAATGAGCCGCCAAGACCGGGACGCCAGGAGCGTTGAGGAGTGGCTGGAGGAGCTAGAGCGAGCTCTGGGAGCCCAGATTGAGAGCCTCCGAGCACTGCTGCCACTGTGGCAGCCGGGGCGTTGCAAGCTCGAGGAAGAGGCTTCATTTGCGCCCCTTTCTTTACTGGCTCCTGCTCTCCACCAACCACAACACTGGATATCGGTGGAACCCGCCTCCTCCACCGATCACAGCGCCCCGTCCGCAAAGATAGCGCCGTGCTCCAATCACTCAATTCAATCATCAATTCGGGTACAGATGAAAATTGAACATGAGGCTGCAGTAACCCTTCAGGCGCAGGTGAGGAAACACATGAGCAGAAAGTACTACCTGAAGCTACTGTGGGCAGCCAAGACTGTTCAGCGATATTACAGAGCTAACAAGGTGATGAAGCAAGAAATGAAGTCTTTGAAAGAGAGAAAAATGGCTGCGGTTGTTCTGCAAGCTGCATTCCGAGGGATGAAGACCAGACAGACTCTGAAACAGAAGCACCAGGCTGCCACAGTGATACAATGTGCTTACAGGGCTCACTGTGCTCGGACACGATATTTATTCATCAGACATACTGTTGTTACAATCCAGCTGAGGTATCGTTCCACACTTGATGCCAGAAAACGGAGGGAGGAATTCTTGAAATTGCGCTCTGCTGCAATGTTCCTGCAAGCCTGCTTCAGAGGTCAGAGGGTCAAAAAAGAGGTGATCCTGCACCATCAGGCAGCTTCCCTGATTCAAGCTGCGTTCAAAAGACACAGGGAGGTAGTAAAGTACCAGGCCATAAGGGTGTCAGCCATCATCATTCAAAGACATTATAGGTCCTACATTAAGGGTAAATTTGAACATGAAAGATTCCAGGTGTTGAGAAGGTCTGCGATACACATCCAGGCAGCTTTTAGAGGTTATTCGGTTCTAAAAAATGTTGATGCTATGCACAAAGCTGCTGCCTTTATTCAGGCTGCAGTGAGAGTGCGCCAGCAAAGATCTATCTTCAAGAAACCACGCTGGGCAACAAGTGGTCATCAGAGGAGGTTCAGAAGGTGGAAACTTGGACTTCAACAAAGACAGAGGTATCAGATGTTTAAAGATGCTGCAATTTGCTTGCAAAAGTCATTCAGAGGAAATCAGGCGAGGGATCTGGTCATACGGAGCAGAGCGGCGAGGACAATCCAATCCCACCTCGAGGTGAACAAATCAGCTGCAGGAATGTTCAGATCACGGAACAGGAGGAGTTGCTGACAGAACTCTACCAGCAGCTGACCGAAAAAGCCTCTATGCCACAGGTGAATCCCTCGGTCGCGAACGAAGGGGAAACAGAAAGAAAAGAAAAGGCTTTAGCTCAAGACAAAAGTGAGCGTCATGGAAGGAGCAGCAAATTCAGAGAAGAGAGAGAGGTCTCCAGAATAAAGGTACAAGCTGTGATGGTTTTCCAAAGAGAGAGGCTGGGGAAAACATATGAACAGAGAAACCAGACTGTATGCCAGACTACGAGGAGAGTTGAGACTCCAACCGTTCAGGAGAAGCTGGAAACTAAAATAGCCACTATGGAAGAACAGCTGAATCAGACCAGGGCAGAGCTGAGACGGGTGCAGGACCACAACGTCGCTCTGCAGGCAGAACTGAGAGAAGTCAGAGGTGAGGCCAGTAAGCTCACCAAGCTAGAGAAGCAGGTCAGAGGTATGGAAGTAAAATTGGCAATCGTCGAATCTCGACTCACTTCACCGACAACAGTGCATGCGGGAACCCAGGTGGTTAATGCCAACACAGAGCAGCTGAAGAACAGTCCAATGGAGAAACAGGTAAAGATTCCAGAGGTGGAGCAGCTGCATTCTGACTCCCTACCTTCAGTTCACCCTCACAATTCAGCAGACCCAGAACAAGGTGGCTCGTGGAGGAGTCCATGTGGAACTTCTCGTAGTAGAACCAGGAGCTGGGAAACTGCGTCACTGGGCCCCAAGCGGCCAGCAAGTACGACCAAGAAAAAGAAAAAGGCAAAAGACATCAGCAATCATCAGTTCAAGAAAGTGAATGAAGACTTCTGCACTGTAGATTCGGGGAGGAGAGACGTGAGGAACAAGGCTGACAGGGGTTGGAAGCAGAGTTCGGACTCTTTGAAAAAGACTTCCTCTTTGAACCCCGTAACGTCTATGTTTAGCTCTCTTTCAGGTTCAGTCAAGTCCAGGCGTTCCACGGAGTCAGACAATGCCTCCAGGGACTTCAGAGTCGAGTTCAGGCACCAGTCAAAAAGGTGGACTGAACTGCTGGGATTCCCCTCACCACCACCAGCTCCCTGACATGGCTGGTCGGAGGCCCTTTTTGTGTTTATTGTGGACCTGACCGTCTGTCCCAACAAGGGACTTTTGTTTTGTAAAATTTTTATTGTTCTTGACCTCCCCCCAGAGGTTCGGCTATGTTTTGGCACGTCGGTGAAATTTCTCATCACAACTGCAGTGATCTTTGTGCTGAGACTTTGTGTTTTTCACCACCAATTGATGTTACTGTTGCAGCCCCTCCACAGTCTCTGCCCTTCGTCCCCTTCGCCTTGGTGACTGTGATCTTTCTCCACATTATAGTAGCTGTGGTCTATTACACCAAGAGAACCAAAGGTACAGTCACTGCTCCTTTTCCTGTATTGTGTGTTTGACCTGCTATATCACCAGATCCTGAATGAATTTGGCTTTTCTTCTTCATTTCAGCCTCCCAAGACCCAGATCCTGACACAGTTTACTACAACACTGCTGATGGAAGAGTGAACCTCCAGTAGAAAACCAGCAGATCTCACAGACCAGCTACCAACCTACACACCAGATTAACAGAGCAGCTAATGATCTCACAGACCACCTACTGACCAGCACACCTCACCAAAGCAGTTTCACAGCTGATCAGCAGACCAGCTACCAGCACAACAAACCAACTCCTGAACAAATGGCAGGAAGAACTCAAATATCGTTTTTGTCTGTAACGGTGGCGGGGTGTGGGAAGGACGTCAACGCTGAGCCAGTGATCCGTAACGTAACTTTATTAAACATAAACCAAAATACAAAACCAAAAGTGCCACCATTAACTGTAAGGCATAGCCTTGTTACTGAACCGCGCTCTGTTCTGACTAACTGGGGCTTAAATAGCAGCCCCAATGAAGCACACCTGTGTCTGAGTGAGCCAGAACCACAGGCACGACAGACTGTGACATTGTCTATAGACAGTCATTTAAAATTATTATTGTTTAATAGAAAAAATACTTTTTCATTAAAAAAAAAAATATATATATATATATATATATATA
>JABMDN010013050.1:0-13149 GCA_017165825.1 Hepsetus odoe
TATATATATATATATATATATATATATATATACATATCTATCTATCTAATAAAAGTCAATAGATTATGTATAGACCTTTACCATTTCTCAACCACGAATGCTTTTTATAAACCCCCAAAAACAAATACAATTATGCATAAGTGTTTCAATAATTTAATAAATAACATTTTCTTATAAAATAATAAATAAATACATAAATACATACATGAATAAATAGACAACCAACATTAAAGATAATGTCCAGCAAGATCAAAGGCCTTTTTGACAGCAAGGACCAAATGAACCAGCCATTTGGTCTGTAGCAGCTAAAATACAGTCAACAGCAATTCTGGCAAATCACTGAGAAAGAACAATCACATTGTACTAGTCAGTGTCATCATCTACGGATTACTTTGTAAAACTAAAGACAACCTACAAATGCTAATGACAAAAACATTCTATTATTCAAGTATTAAAGTTCCCCTTTATCCATAGGCAAGCTAAATCACCTGTCTTGCCTGGTTCGGGATACGTTTACAATGACCCGGTGTGTACACAAACACCCACGTAACAGCAGAGAACATTTACCAAGAGTATACTGATCCACACTAACTACGAACCAGAGCATTGTTAATCTGAACGCAGAAGCCAAATTCAAATTTACATTCGATATCTTACATATCCATCATGAAAGTGTTGAGGAAATGTCCAGCATATTGAACCCTTAACAACAATGACAATCGTTGATGTGTAAATAAAGTTACAAGCTACTAAAGTACGTACATGTATCTTCTAGCACAATCACGGTGAAGGTCTTACATGTGATTAGTGGTTATGGATTGGTATGTCTGTTGGTTAAGGTTGGTTTTCAAGTTAACCCTGAACTAAGCCATAGTGCTAAGCCCTTCTAATAAGTGAACTTTTTCAGTCAGCCACAGCAGTTGACTCTGCTAAAGGATTGGAAGAGGCTGTAGAAAAATACAGGACTAGCTATGTGAGCTGTAGTATTCCCTGGAGCTAGAAAGGGTAGTGCGATTTGGCCCTTATGAGATACACCGAATGAGTTATTGCATTGATGTACCTGATCTTTAATACAGGCCTGATGGGAGCTGCCGTAAACTCTAGATGGTCACAATGCACAGATTATGCACAGCATTAGCTTATCAGTTTACTACAAGCACACTCTCTGCAAAGCTGGCTCCATCTTTGATGTCACAAGTGTCGCGCTTATCAATATTGTATCAAGTGATTGATCAGCAGTGGGGTCCTAATATCTGAAAGCTTCAGTGAGCAACTTCTGAGTTCAAGTGTGAGATGTGATAAGTAGCAAAAGCACTTGGAAAACTGCGTTTTCATGAGTTTTAAGCCGACAACAATCAGTGAAAAATCATAGCTGAGGTTAGTCTCTTGCCTACTGGAAACCTTTATAGAGACCATTCAGACTTCCATCTAAATGTAAAGATCATAATGGTTTAAACAAGGGACATGTGGTTGATTCTAGACTCATCTGAGTGTTTTCTAAGGGGATCTATGCTACAGAGAATGACTGACCTCTAATGGTAACCGTTAAGTCAGTTCCCACTGGAATAATTGTTTTAAGTAGGGTCAACCTCTAATGCAACATTATGTTTACAGTGTGCAGTGATTTAAAATATTATTTTACATTATTATTCATAATCAAATCTGGAAATTATTCATTAATTTTGGTTCTTACAATCAGATTCATCATCCTTAGTCACCAGCAATTGAGTTGGACTGGACACTAGCTTACAACGGACCCTTTTATGATTTGGACACAGGTTGTGCTTTGAACCTTTTGGTTGCTGCTTGTCTGTTTGACCTCTTACATAGAAGTAAAAATAAAAAATGACTTTGCATTTGTCAGATTCATCATCTGAAAGATAAGATTGAAAAGCGCTAGTGTTAGCAGGAAGGTCCTGAGGGAGGTGATGTCTGTCTCTCTCAGGCAACTGCAGGTGAGGAGCTCCAGAAGCACCAGCGGCGGCGTGAGTGATGCTTGTTCAAAACCACATCCTCCTTCTCTCGCTCCTTCTTCACCCGCTGGTAGTGGTCTTCCTCTTTCAGGTACCAGACTGGAGGCCAACGGTGCTTCTCAAAGTACTCCTGGTTCTCTGCTCATTCCATCACATACAGACAGACAACGATATGTGAAGGTTAGGAACAGAACTTCATGAAACAGGTTAAGAACAATAAAGCTGTTTCAATGACAAACGGTCAAATACTTCTTGGGTTTAGCTGGTTGTGATATAACACACTACACCCTGCACTGCTGTGACCTAAGTCTGGGGTTTGATATCACTGTTCTTCACAATACAGGTTCTAACCACCTGGATAGACATGATATTGAGATACTGGATAAAAGGATATTAGCCAATGATCCAGCAAAGATGCTAGTTCTATTGTTTTGGGCTCATCAATTGTGAAAAACCATGATTGGTCACTGGCAATACTCTGTACATATAACAGAGACATTTGTGTAAGTGTGTGAGCCCAAACTAGTGCAGTATTATATTTCATATCACCCTGTGAGTCAATCTAACCAGCAGGGAACACAGTTAATTAGCTAACTTTAAATTAGCAAACTAAAATCTTAGCCAGGTGATTTAGCTAGTGGTTAGGGATTAGGCCTGCCCAGGATCTGAAGTTTTAAATCCCAGACCAGTAGATTGCCCTGAGGTACTCTTGAGCAAGGTACCGTCCCCATCACTGCTCCTCGGGTGCTTGATATGCGTGCCTTCTGCTGCACACGTGTACATGGATTAAAAGCAGAGGATGCATTTCATGTGGTTCACTGTGTGCTTTGCTGTGTATTCACAATGACAAAAAATGACACTTTCATTTCACTTCTTTGAGTTAATGTCATTGAAAACGCATATGAATACTTTATAACTTGGGACTCCTCACTGATCCTGGAGTTTAAAACCAAACTAACTTTGTACTGTTAGTATACCCAAGGGGGTTGGGTAGCCGGTTGACCTTGGACCCTCAGAGGTTTTTTTTCTCCACACAGTGGAGTTTTTGGTTCCTCTCCTTCGTAGTCGTCCGGCTTTAACTTCTATTACTGTAACCTGTTCCACCATCTACCACCAATGTAAAGTGCCTTGGGGCAACTGTGATGTAAAAGGCGCTATATAAGAATAAATTGAATTGAATTGAATTGAATTTATTTTAGTCAGTATGCGCATGGTCTGGTTCAGCATCGCTGCCTTCCTTACCTGGTGATTTGGACTTGATCTCTTTGCGGTAATTGGCACATATACAGTTGTAATTAGTGCAGATGTGATGCAAGCACCAGGCAGCAAGCTGATTGGCATTATGGAACTATAGAAAGGGCAGAGGAAAAAAGGCATTCAAGTTGAACTGACATAACATTATCAGTGCAAGTGATAGGTAGGAATTATTGTACTATTTTAGATGATCGTATTATTTATCCAGCATATAGTTATTGCATTACTCATTGCATTGGCATCCACTGCAAATAATGCTGACTATAACCTGAGCAAGTTCCAGATAGGTGAGAACCTCTCCATCTATGTCTTGTCCGTCCTTGGATGCTTTCACCAACTCACTCACTGCATATTGTTCTGTGCAGAAGAAAATCCTTTATAAGCAGAGCTCAAATTAAAACGCATACCTCAGCTGAATGCATGTGCAAGGTTATCTTAATTTGCTTCAAGCAACCAAAGTAATTGGAAATATAATTTTTTTTGGAAATCATCATGGTGTCCTAAAACATTTAGATCCTTCGCTGCATCTGAGTGCAAAACAGTGTCAGAAATATACTTCTGTTGACTGAGGAAAAGGCGAGGGCCAACAAAGCCTAAAGTACACCTTACGCCTACGCATGAGCCATAGATCAATGTCAAACTGTCACCATTACTGCTTTATGTGAATATTTGATGACGTTAACCGGACAGCTTGCAATCTGCGCTCCACCAGGCTTGTGGAATCAGTCTTTGCTTTTTTTTTTTCTCCGAGTCTTGACGTCGCTCGTTGCTAAGCAACACTGAATGGAGGAACCAAAACGGCAGTTTGATTTGAGTTTGTATTGGCCACATGGCTTTGGTTTGTGCTTGAAGGCTGTGCATGCGTGTTTGTGTGTGAGTGTGTGTGCGTGAGATGGAGGGCCCACCTGTCAGGGCTATGAGGCGG
Source organism: Hepsetus odoe (assembly GCA_017165825.1). Classification (NCBI taxonomy): domain Eukaryota; kingdom Metazoa; phylum Chordata; class Actinopteri; order Characiformes; family Hepsetidae; genus Hepsetus; species Hepsetus odoe. Next base: position 4,153 of record JABMDN010013050.1, read on the forward strand.
GGAAGGCACAGTCTGTTTGCCAGAGCGATTAACTCCATTGGGTCCAGGTCAGCCATGGGCGAGAGCTGATTGGTGTAGAGGTACTCCAGCACTGCTTGCATACACACTCTGCTGGTGTTGGGGAAGGAGACCTGGCAACACAAACGTACACGTGCACACCCACATGCATTAAGCACAGAGGGCAAAGAAGCCATAAGAAGCACTAATATATCACTTCATAACTGCAGCTTTCACAGAAAGCTTATAGAGAACAAGTACCTGTTATGGATTATGTAATGCATTAGCCACATGTAAGTTTAAAAAAAATAAACAATGCCCCCCTCCCAAGCTTACCTTAATGGAATGAAAATTGATTCAGATTTTAATGATTATACGTTTTTTAATAGCATTGTAAGTATTTTTACATTATTACCAGATTAACTAGGACACCGTTTGCATTTCTGTGTAGAATGTTGTGATGCTGAGCTGCCAGCCAGCAACGAACAAGGAAGAGCAAGACTTAAAACCCTCTGCTGTGAAAACAATTCACACCACTCCACAGACAGCTGTTCAGAGATTAAACAGAGCATAACTGCAGGTTTCTTGCTAATTAAATCGGTGTCAACTGCCAAAATAGCAGTTATACCCCAAATATAAACACAGTTATAAATGGCAGCACTGTAATAAAAGACAAAAGCATGTTGTGCTCCCAGTTTTGTTAAATCATCCATAGTTCAAATGTTAAGTTCAGCTGAAGGACCTCTAAAACAGACAGGAATTTGCTGGCTATTGAAAGAAGGGCTTAAATACAGCGGGTTCACTTTGGTTCCTGGCTTTTGGTACCAGGAAGCAAGCGGTTTTATACAAAATTCCTTCTCTCTGAACCTTTTGAAAGGCTTTTGACCTGAGGTTAAAAGTCACCCAAGAGGACCAGCAAAATTCTTTTTTTCTGAGTGCAGTCATTTGTTAAATTATTAAATGCTGCTTTCTGTCACATCTGCCTGTTTGCAGTCAGCAGATTACCTTCTCTTTGGTCATCTCAGCGGATACGATGACAGGCTCACTTCACACCATTACTAAGCACATTTTAGCAAAGTAGGCAGCTAGATATAGCTACATGACTGGTTACATAACTTGCTTAAAGGAAAACGCTACAGATTGCCCTGCACAAAAATAATGGTGCAGTAAAAACAGAGGAAAAAAAACTCAAAAATCTTCTTTTCTAAATCAAATGTGAGCTACATACTGAGAATAAGTAGGACGACGCCATCCCCAAAATAAAGCTGTCCTATTTGTGACACTGGCATGCAATATTGGCCAAGCACACCACTGAGCAGCATAAAGTAGGCTTGGCATCATCTTCATCATCCTCCATCATGTAAGAAATGGCTGTAAAGGAGAACTCTCTGAAGTCTCTGAATGGCGTCTGTTTCCCGCTTATTAAAAAGAAAAATTGGTCTGCTTTTTTCCATCAGCAGTTTAACAACAATGAAAGGAGCTGATATGCCCTGTCACTCCCTTAGGGAATATTTTCCTTAACTACATATAAGAGTGTGGTCATGACTGCATGCTTTGTTAATAAATGCTTGCTGTAAAGCCTTAATGGTCTCTAAAGGTCTGGCAGACAATTTTATGGCACAAACAGACATAACAAAAGGTCTGGCAGACGCTGCAATGTCAAAGCAGACAAAACAAAGAACAACAGAAATGATTTATCACACGTTCTCAATGTTGTCCTTAAAAGTACCAGGATTTGGTTATTTGAAATTATTAACATGTGCGATGCGGTTTGGCAGGCACTAAGTGTATGAGGAATGTGCGTAGGCTTTGGTCTGAATCTTCTGTGTGTGTGTGTGCGTTTGCATTTGTTTGTCTGTGTCTAAGCAGTGCGACCTTGCACCATCTGGCTGAAGACTGAAAAAGATTCAACGTTAATCCTTCATGAAGTGTTAAAAAAAACTACAGAAACGCATCAGCGCTCTGACTATAGCTCATTCTACAAAGCTTTCACACTAACCTCATTGTTTGCGCTCTCAATGAATGATCCTCCAAACAGAGCCGCCATCCAGTCACAGCTGGAGATCAGCAAAGGCTTATGTGCGTTGATGGTCCCATCATCCAGCCTGAACACCACATCTTCCAAGACAGCCAAACAATAAAATGAGCGTAAGCTCTTGGAGAATGACTTATCGATATCAATGTCATCACTGCAATGCTTAGTTATGAGCCAACTGCAAATAAAAGAGTCGTTCTCTCACATCAAAGGGGAGCAGTAAGTGAAGACATTGCAGTGAAAAGTAGTACAATTTACCTTAATTAGTATTTTTATTATAAATTACATCTACACCATTCCTGATAAAAGTATTGTGAAAGTATTCCAAGTGCAACTTTATCCACATTTGAAGCTATACTGACTCTGATGTCATGAGAGAGACAGGAAACATTTCTTTTTACTGGGCAATCTGATTGGATTCAGTGCTGTAGATTAACTCATCCATTTTAGGATGATTTCTTTACCTGTGAAGTTGTTCTTGGCCAGACACTCTTTAATCCTGTTGGCTTTTCTCACATGGAATGCTTTGGTGATCTCCTGATTCATGAAGCCCTCTTTGTTCATGATGTTTTCCACCATCATTCTAAGATCAAACACTTCCAAGATCTCAGCAATCTGGGCGATCTTCATCAGGTCCTTCTCCTTCTCTTCCAGCTCCCCTGTGTACAGAAACCGCAACACTGCACTGAAAGGCCCTAGCTGGATGGAGTGGTCCATCTTCACAACTGTCATTGGAGCAGGAGTGCCTGTCACTGGGTTGACCACAGTTTCTCTGTGGATGCTATAGAATGCTTTACTCCAAGACGCCAGGGACAACTTCGTGCGACGATGCCTTCCGCTGAAGCTCATAATCTTCAGAGTCCCATCACTCTTAGAGGCGCGTAGAGAGCATGGTGAAAGGGTGGGCAACACAGCCACATCTTCCTCCGTGTCCAGGCTGAGGGTTCGCATCAGCTGGTCCCGCCCATGGCGTTCTGTCACCACCAAGCACTGGGACTCGTCAGAGAAGTCCATCTGGAAGAGGTCAAAGAACTTGGAGGACGAGGTAGACAGGTATATTTTGTGGGCAAACACATGAATGTGTTCTTGAACGATGAACATGACATCAGCACAGAGGGGGTTCTCTAGCAGCTGCCTGGGACCATCCCGATTGTTGATGGGGCACTCTGGAATCTTAATCAATGGTGGTGGTGCTTTGGGGGGAAGGAAGGGGGCCTGCAGTAAGGGCTTCTGGACCTTCCGGAGATGGGACTTCCAGAACTGAAGGTGGCGTCTTGAGATGAGAGCAGCTCGGATGGCGTTGTCAAAGATGTCTTTAATGCCAAACTGATCAAAGACACTTGTTTCATAATAGGGTATACCAAGCTCTTTAGCCACTTCCCTTCCACGCTCTGGAGGCAAAATGTCTCCAGGTTTTATAGGCCTGTAAGAGACATTTAAAATACTTTCATGTTACACTGAGCAGTGTAAACATGTTTTGCTCAATTAAAGTCAGAAAAGCTTCAGCTGATATAGAACCTTTACAAAATGTAGACATGTGCCAATAAAATGTGTTCTTTAAGGAGTAGATTGGCAAAAATAAAGCTACACAGCTTCCCTGATTACATTTACTCCATATGCAATCAATCCACCAAGACATGTCCAAAGTTTGCTTCGTTAATTTAATACTGAAGCAAGAGACCAATGTTGCAAACAATGGATGTCAAACCTTTTCTGAAAAAATTACCAAAAGATTCCTTATCCTGCTCAAACTGCATCTAATTCTTCATAAAGGCTGCTGTAGTTTATTGAGCTACATTACCATGTAGCTAAGAAGTGAAAGTGAAAGTGACAACCCTCGTCATTGTGAAACGCAGCACAACACCACGAAATTAAACCTCTGAGTTTCACCCATACACACGCGTGCAGCAGGGGGCAGCTATAGAAAAAAGGGCTCGGGGAGCAGTGACGGGGACAGTACCTTGCTAAAGGGTATCTTAGGGCAACCTCCTGGTGAGGAAATCTAACCCACACTCTTCCGATCCGGGGCAACTCCCTAACCACTAGGCCACCGCTGCCACCACTAGTGCCACCAGCTATAACAGAATGTCCTAAATTATATAAGAAATGTTAGTTTCAAAGTTCTACCAATACAATAATTAAGCAGTTTAATTTGGACCCCAAGAGTATATAAACAAAATCTAGGGTATAATGATTTTTTTTCTTAGTGTAACTATCCCTATAAATTATAAAATGATTTGGAAAAAGTGCATGGTATCACTTAAAAAAAAAAAGCAAAAAAAACATTGTGCATTAATATGTGCATTTTGGGGTTGCAGGCCATGAATGGAGAGCATGGTCTTAACACTGACAGATTCTGAAACTTTGTAATTGATCTCCATGGCATTCTTTTTTTAATGACCTGTTTCAGCACAGCAAGCAATGGACGTTCTTGCTGTAAGTTGAAATTACTGGATATGAATGATAATAATTTATTCATTATTGATATTAATCATTTTAATAATTTATGGTTGTAGAGGGCTGATGTAACTTAACATATTAAGCAGTAGGCTAGTTCACCAGATAAAGTCTACAGCTCACTGTTCCTGAAGCCTATTATTATTGTTATTATGATTATTATTGTGTTTAATTGTCTTTTTGTTTTAAGAATCGCAAGTGTTAAATGCAGCAAAGAATCAATGACTTTAGTAAATACCTCGCTAATGGTCGTCTAGCTCGATTGACAGCCTCCAAATCTGCATAGCGTAGATCGAGCTGACACCCTACGAGAATGACAGGTGTACGTGGGCAGAAGTGTTTGATCTCCAGGTACCACATGGTCTTGACGTGATGGAGGGAGTTGGGGTTGGCAATGGAAAAGCAGAGAACCACCACATCAGACCTTGGAATGTGAAAAACAAAGAAAAGGTGGCTCAAGCACCCTCTCAGTCAAAAACAGAGTTAAATCATACAAAATGCAATACATCACCAGACATGGCATGCTAACAGGATGTGCAGCAAAGAGTGCTGTACATGACAGGCGCCAAGCGGTATCCGTAGCAACACCACAGTCCCGCAGCGTTTGGCATGCAGAGGAAGGACCCGCCCCATGGCCTCAATGCCAGCCCTGACATTGACCCTCTGACAAGATATGAAAAGATTGCCTTTGGTTCACACCCACATCCTTGGTGACATCTGAAGCTCACAGCAATGAACACCTTCGGCAATGCTTTTTCGGGGCTGTCTCAGTGAAGACCATTTCAAACATGAGAAACAAAATGACAGGGGAAAAAAAAAACGAATCAAAAGGATATCATGCAGACATACTGACACGTGGCTGGCATACCTTCTGGGAGTGAGGTTAGTACACTGTCTATGCTGACGGGATGCAACACCGGCAACCACACAAGAACAGCGAGCAATGTATGATCACCCCTTTCGCCATCGTCCACCAAAGGAACAGAGCAGCACTCGCTGACGGGCAAGTGACGGACGCAGCTACCACACCACACAGTCAAACTGGAAATGCAGAGAATTATGAAGACTCTAGCGGACTTACAGTGTCTCGTTTACGTTTCTCTGGTTCACATTAAGACCATAGGTGCCCTACAAACAGAAACAGGCACAAAACAATGCTACGTAGTAGTTGGCCTTTGCAATGGATTCAAAGATGACAATGTTCTGCCAAATGGATCTGGTCTGGGAACAGATTCATCTCATTTTCATGATGCATACATACAATAACATTGCATTTCGTCATAAAAGGTAGTGCTCATAACCTGAATTTTTGCAACATGATGCTGAAAGGGAAGCACATTCGCATGTTTATACTATATTAATAGCGCATGAATAAATCATGGAAAACACTGTAATATGTGCACAGAAGAGAGGTAAGCACTGTGAAACACTTGATACAGAGTAGTTGACTCGGCTCAGATAACAACTGCTGAGCTAAGGCCTTCTCCAGGAAGTCAATGGCTTACTGAAAGCATGATCTCTTTGGCCAAACAGGAGCTGATAGGAAATCATCTCAGGAGTGCACTGAGCTCACTGCAGCCCAAGATCTATGAACTACTGGTGAAACACTTCCAATTTGGGATGTTACTGTTGCATAAGGGTCAGCAACTATCCTTTCTTGCAACATCATGCACCTCCAAGTCTCTGAGTGAAGCCTAATTCACCCTGTCAATAAACCTGGTTCTTAAGACACTTACATTAGCAAAGAACACAGCAGCTGCAGTCAATTCACTAATCAATAATACCTCCTCTGGCCAAGTCCTTAAACCCTGAGAGCTTGTAGCTAAGCGATGGGCGATACAGCAACATGCAACCACATGATACTTTCAGGAAAAAACACAATTTTAATAGTGACATATTAACTTAATTTTTTATTGGACTTTACACATACAAGTTCTGCGCCTGGGATACCAAAAATATCCATAATATGTTCAGAAATCGATACATCCTGGCATACTTATGCAAAAATTGTCTTTTTTATTAGGGCCAAGCCCTAATAAGGCCAGCACAGCTAATTTATTGATTCACTGATTGAGTGAGCGATTAAGTCATTCATTCGTTCATTCATTCATTCACTTATCATAACTAGGGTTGCTAGGGTCACAATAGATCCACTATGACTCAGCCCATATTTGTAATGTATGAGAAGCACAGGGGTTTTTACCTTCACTTTCTAACCACACTACCGCCAAACTATAGGGAATAAACACCTAGATTTATGGCCTGCCAATGACGATGCGATCTTTCATTACTCATCACTAATTCAGCTCCAACCCAGGAAGCACTCAGTGGACAGGACACACTTTCTATCTTTGTGTATTTACAGGCATTGAAAGAGGGTAGGGAACCCAAACAAATGGATGCGCCTGAGAACTGTAATAAACAGACAGCATTTACTATACTGGGAGTTATTATTTGGCCAGCTAGGTTTTAAGGAGGAACGCTGAACAATATGAACCTTTTAAGATTTATCATGTTTTATACATTTTTTGAAGTATACATTTTCACTCTGTCACCTTAACAATCAATCTTGATCAGAGTGGCACATCTAGTGCTTTTAATGGAAAATTTGTGCAAAAATGTAACTTTTTGAGTTGCTCTGTATTCACTGATTGTTTTGTACCGTATTATTACGCCTATATTTGTGCTGTGACTTTGCAACCTTTGTTCCCATCATCTCCACTGAAATATTGGAACATTTCTCTAGGATTAACTATTTCACATTATTCCACTCTAAATGTCTTTGTATACATCTCAAACATGAAATCATGCAGAAATGTTTAATAAATATCCAGGCAGCATTTACTACATTTAAAACCTTTGTTCAGAAAAATGTCCTCTAGACTTCACAAAGGTCATTTTTGGTTACAGCTGTGGGTTATTGGGTTGCTCTAGGGGGTAAAAGGAGTCTAGTGATCTCCCAGCAGCAACCCTCACATCTTCATGGGCAGAGAATCTGAGTTTATGGCTCATGGCCTCAGTGCCTTAGTTTTATTTTTAGGACACAATAAAGCAGGGACAGGATATATAGCTCCGCGGAATGGAAATGTAATTCTGCTTAGAGGATGACTGGTCCAAGGACGAAGAGCAAGGCATGGTGTGCCCGCTCATAATGGGCCACCGTGTATGTGTGTGCATGCTTGGGTGTGAATGCGCTGCCCGTCACACTGAATCAGGGAGGAAACATTGCCTAATTTACTTTAGAGCACAAAGAAAGACATCAAGAAACGTGAACGCTGTCGTCCCGCTTTCTTAAAAGCCTCCTTCGCAACTGTCAAAAGCAAGGAGGACTAATGCGTCCTCACATCAACGCGTACTCAAGCCGTCAAGCGCCATCTGTTGCACACTTTCAAAGAACACAAAGGCTTTGTTGAAATCCATCATTATGACACTCCCTTAAATAGGACACGGAGTGGAGGAGTACAAGTTCCAGATAACCTAGGCACGTTACAGAGGTTAAATTGGTCATTTGTCCAAAGGAAACTAACATCAGATGTTTTAAGCCCTCTTTGCATGGTAACTGTGGAGTGCAGCAATTCGTAGATGGAACCAGAACGCACACTCACTTTTACACTATAGTGCACACTACATGGAAGCAATGCTTTCTTTATGGTTGCGTGATCATCAGGTAAATTAAACAGAAATTAGTAACAATGTTCAAACCCACTTCATTAAAGGAATACTTAGACAAAAATTTATGTGTACACTTTTTTCGCTCCAAATGCAGATGAATGGCCAAGACATATTTGTTAGGCACAAATTGTTTTGGAAAAAAAACTTTTCTGAAACTTCCAGTTCTCTCTCTTTCGGTTCACCCCCCGGATTTGATTGCTTTTTGGGGAAAAAAAACTAGCACTAATTATAACAGTCAACCTGAGTACAGTCTAAAAACTGCACAGCGAAATTTTGGGTTACTACTGGCATCGAGAAGGAGTGAAAGTGATTATTAGTCATTGTGAAATACAGCAAAGCACCCAGTGAACCACTATGAACCCATACACACTGCAGGGGGCAGCTATTTACAGCACCCAGGGAGCAGTGATGGGGACGGTACCTTGCTCAAGGGTACCTCAGGGCAGCCTACTGGTCCAGGATTTGGAGCATCAACCTTCTGATCCTGAGGCCTAGTCCTTAACAACCAGGCGACCACTGCCATTGGGCAATTCCTTTGCACATGATCACATAATCTTTGTCATTTCTTTATGTTTTTGGAGGGAAACACTTTGTTGTTGCAACGTACTATTTTATGCCTGTCACGTTGTGTTAGATATAATGGGTAGATTTCACTGAAGAAAAGAGAAGAAATGTTTTACAGACAGTTCTTCAGGCTTCCTGAATGACAACATTTTTGTCTCTCGTTTTTAGTACCTGGCCACTTTTCAGCATCTACAGTGAAACTAACCACCTGATCATCTGGAATCATCAGAACCTGCATCTCAAGTTAGACACTCTGATCTGCTTACATGATT
>JABMDN010013064.1:0-12121 GCA_017165825.1 Hepsetus odoe
GCTATATATATAATATAATAATATAATATATAATAATATATATAATATATAACATAATAAGGCAGCGGTGGCCTAGCGGTTAGGGCGTTAGCCGCATGATCGGAGGATCGGGGGTTCAAACCCCTTCCCAATAGGTTGCCCTGAGGTACCCTTGAGCAAGGTACCGTTCCCATCACTGCTCCCTGGGCGCTTTCAATAGCTGCCCACTGCTGCACGGTGTTTGTGTGCATGGGTTAAATGCAGAGGTCCAGGGGCAGCGGTGGCCTAGTGGTTAGGAAGTTGGCCCCGCATCGGAAGATTGTGGGTTCGATTCCCTCAAAAAAAAGTAGGTTGCCCTGAGGTACCCCTGAGCAAGGTACCGTCCCTGTCACTGCTCCCTGGGCGCTTTCAATAGCTGCCCACTGCTGCACGGTGTTTGTGTGCATGGGTTAAAAGCAGAGGTCCAATTTTGTTGTGGTTCATGGTGTGCAGTGCTGTGACCTCGCAATGACAAGGGTTGTCACTTTCACTTTTTTTTTTTCATAATTGTGTCAATACATTTGTTGGATGTGTTTTTACAATAAACAGATCATCAAATGCTGATTTGAAATATGTTGTTTGCCAAACGATTGTTTGCTGAACAATTATTTGTCCATCCATCCATCCATTATCTGCCGCTTGTCCCAAACGGGGTCACGGGGGGAGTGCTGGCGTCCAACCCAGCGCACACAGGGCGAGGACGGGGGACGCACCCTGGACAGGTCGCCAGCCCATCGCAGGGAGGAGCGGGACGGGGACGGCACCAAGGGTACCTCAGGGCAACCTATTGGGAAGGGGTGCGAACCCCCGATCCTCCAATCACAGGGCCAACGCCCTAACCACTAGGCCACCGCTGCCCCACAATTATTTGTGAATAAGGTAAAGCATACTTGATATACAGGGAAACAATAAATATTCCAGAATTCTGAGGGTTTATGAAGTCATTGTAAGACTGCAAAATTATCACAAACATTTGAAGTAACTACTTTATTTTCTAACCAAAATGTTTAAAGAAGTTTGGCAACAGCTGAACCTGAGACAGACTGTGTGATCAAGCAATTAAGATGGACACAATCATCATGACTGATTATTCTGTCTCACGGTCACCTAAACACTGTGGCATAAAATCAATGTAGGATCGTCATGGATAATCAATTTAGTCAGACCTTTTTGGAGTTGTGGGAAGCCCTGATTGTTTTGAAAGAAGGTAAGCTTCCTGTTTCTTTACCTAGCATCTTGCTGACATACGGCTCGATGTCCACATCTTGGAGGTGCTGGAAAGTGTGGGCGTGGAAGAGGCGCAGAGTGGAGTCCAAACGAATGGACACCCAGATTCCATCACCCACCCAGGCCAGCTGACGCACCTGACTCTCCTTCCGGGGGTGGGCATCAAATGATTTCTGTAAATACAAGTAGCCTTTAGTTGTTTCCCCTACCACTAAACAGGCAGTAATATTAAACTGAAAAGTTTGCAATCACATTAATCATTATGCTTATGTGTAAGGATACAAGATGAATAAACTGTAATTTTCTATTTGGGGTTATTTCTTTTCAAGTTGCCCACCATGAGATTGATCTTCACTTCGATTACATATTCTGGATGTTAACATTAATTGAGAAATGTTCAACTTCAGTCATTGAGGAATCACGTACAGCTCTGTTTATCATTCTGGACAAATTTGAAATTCCTTCCTTTGTTTTTACAGCTTCCTACTAATTTTCAACTGTTTTAAAGAAGTAATACCTTAACAGGATCATTTCTTCCATACATCTGCCACCATTGGTTTGGACTGAAAACAGTGATTATAATCTTTTGAACTATGATTTGAATGACAGTGTAGCTATAGCTTAAGGATCTGCAGCCCCAAAGAACAACATAATCAATATGTCAAAACAGTGAAATGTGCTGAACCTCGATCTTCATAGCTTTTGGCTGGATGACGTAGATCTTGTTCCTATAGCCGCACCACACTTTATCATGTACCACTGTCATGCAACGAATGGAGTGGTGAGGCCGGCCCAGGTCCAACAAGTGGTAGTTGGTTAAATCCCATTGGCTGTCTGAAGTGGGACACAGTTATAGTAGTTACTATAGCTGAGACGGTTTAAGAATAACATATAATAATATAATATTAAGACTGATGGAGAAGAGGGTCTTACCTAGACCTCTGTGAAAGATAGCTAGCGTACCATCAGCTAAAGCCACTAGCACTCGACCTTTAACGTGGCTATGGAAAGAAAAAATTAACCATTAGTCAAAATACATGCCTGCTATGAAGTTGAGAAAAACATTTTTCTCCAGCCTCAAAGTCAGATCACTTTGTAGGGATTGGCATAAGAGCAATGATGCTAATATAACTTACATGCAATAGACAGCCAACCAGACCTGCTTATAAATTTTATGACAGTTGCTATAATGTTTGATGACAACCATTTATGTAACATGTTCACTTTAAATTAGAACAATTGTCAGTAATGGTAACATGTCTTTTATGGTAATGGGCATCATCTGCAACGACAACTAATAAAACATGGCCTAACAATTTCCATAAGACACAATGTGGATGTTGTCTTAACCTAAAGAGCACTGATCAAATGCATGTCCTATTAAAAAGAGAGAACCAATTTATGATGGTAGCATAGACACCAAGTAACTGACAACCAGATCTGCTTATGGCTACCCTGTATAATGTCATTATGTATAAAAACTAATGTAAATTGAGGTTGTTCTGTTTGTTTTTAGCTTTAATTAAAATAATTTTTTAATTTTTTAATAGATATCAGTGTATAGTATAGAGTCAAAAAACTATTTTCTAATGTGAAGTAATGTAAGTAGAACATGCGTAATTCTAGGTTTGTAAATTGAAAGTTTAATTGCAGTGATATAAGTTAACACAGTTTAAGGAAAGTGTGTGACGACCTAAGCAGTGCGGTAATTAGAGTGATTCCCCATTACAATTAGCCTTATAGCTCAAGTGCAAAATTAAAGAAACAAACTTCAAAAAGTTTCTTGATCGACTAGATATGGGGGACATATCTAGTCGATCAAGATCAAATGTGATCAAACAACATTCAAGTCCAGTACTAAAGATAGCCCTTCTTCTTCTTTAGGCTGCTCCCATTTAGGGGTCACCACAGCGGATCATCCGATTCCATTTCTTCCTGTCCTCTGCATCTTTCTCAAACCGACCACCTGCATGTCCTTCTCTCTCCACATCCAAAAACCTCCTCTTTGGTCTTCCTCTTTTCCTCTTTCCTGGCAGCTCGATCTTCAACATCCTCCTTCCAATATAATCCTCGTCTCTCCTCTGGACATGTCCAAACCAATGCAACTTTGCCTCTCTAACTTTGTCTCCAAAACATCTAAGCTGTTCCTCTAATATACTCATTTCTAATCCTGTCCATTCTTGTCACACCCAATGAAAATCTCAGCAAGGACAAAAATAGTACAATATGTTAAAATGAGACAATCCAATGTTTTAATTATTTTCATTTTATTTATTAATTATTTTCATTTTATTTATTAATTATTTTCATTTTATTTATTAATTCTAAAGTAATCAAAATGAAAACATAAACTTATTTCTCTTGTCCTGATTTGCCAATTAAGCTACTTTCTCACTCTTTTCCACTTACACTATATTGAGTATGGAATCCTTCAGCTTTACCGCATGTAGGCACTTCCTCCATCGGGCAACAGAAGAGTGCACGTACAAGCTAGAGTAAAAATGGAAAAAGAGGCAAAGTAAACATTAGCATACCTAAATTATATTTCACCAAACCAAAATGGTCTCTAAAAGCTGTCTCCCAGAAGAGCTGAATATCTGGAATATTTACCTAGAAATAGCATGGCTGAAATGCCTTTCCTATTAAAGGAAGAAAGCAAGGGAAGATATTTCAGTGTGCATGTTTATTTCTGTGTGTCTCACCAGCCATTCTGGGCTCCCAGCCACATGGTAGGCAGGGTGCTGCTCATCCTTTGCATCTCTTCTCTGGATTGGTCCTGCTCACTGCCTGGAGACACAGCCCCATCTCTCTGCTGACCCATATCCCTGCCACACACACACACACACACACACACACACACACACACACACATATATAGGCCAAAGACACTCGTCAATTTATTAATAAATATAATTAGATGTTTAAAATGGCAGAGGTAGTTCATGTCCCATTGTACAGATAATCACTTCTACATAATGCTGACAACTTTATGTTTTTTAAGTTTTAGCAGACATGAAAGAGAAAGTGACAACTCTTGTCATTGTGAAACGCAGTACAACACAATGAAATTAAACCTCTGCGTTTCACCCATACACACACATGCAGGAGGGGGCAGCTACTGAAAGCGCACGGGGTGATGGGAACAGTAGGTACCTCAGGGCAACCTACTGGTGAGGGAATCGAACCCACAGTCTTCCAATCTGGGGCAACTCCCTAACCACTAGGCCACCACTGCCCAACATGACATTATGTAATGAGTCTTGATAGATTACAATCATTAATATGACAATGCATTAACAGCTGCTTCATTGTTTGATGTCACAATATGTTATGTCACATGTAAAGTCCTAACAACTGTCAGTAACGGCTGGACATAATTTCTCATGACAACAAAACGAAAGCATACAACATCTTCCATAATTCATTTAGTAGATGTTGCCAGTACAGAACACTGATCACGCATGTCTCATTACAAATATTAAGTATTATTATTAAGTATTAAGTCGTATTATTTGCACTTATTGTTTCTGATAGTATCTGATTGTTAAATGTTGCTCTTTTTGTTTGTTTGAGCTCAGCAGAAAACAAAATATTGTGACAAAAATATGTCCTTCAATGCAAATTTCCCAGAAATCCTGTGATATTTTTGCTGTGAGTAAATGGAGAAAAAAAAACATAAAAACATCAAAATATAGAACACACATTCACAAAATAGTAAGAATATTTACATTCTTCTTAATCATTTTGCTGCTGTTAGTCTTAAATCAATAATCAAATTTTAAACAAAAGTCAGTCCAAACATTTGGAAATGTATATTTATAAAAACTGCTAAAAACTGTATGCTCACCCTGCATTACTGTCTGAGGAAGCAGTGGACTCGGTAGGCTGTGCTCCAAGTGGGTCTGTGAACACATGCTCGGTGTAAATGCAAGGTTGGGTGGCATCTGTGCCTGTGACCTCTTCTTCTTCCTCAGTAGCCTCGGTGGCTTCCTCTGCTGTGGGGACTCCGTCTTCAGTGGGACTAGGTTCCCTAGATAACTCTACTGCACAGACAGGAGATTTGGCTTTAAATCAGCAAGCATTCAATCAAGTTAAGTGATCAGGAAATCAGGAAGGTTTTTATTTGAATTAAGACTGAGCATCAATCAGGGAAGTGTTTGGTAAAAGTCATTAAACAAACATACATTCTTTCAAATATCAAAATGTGCATATCCATGAACATATTCTCTATCCTTCAGAATTATTACTGTAGTTTGTACTATGCAGGTATATGCACTATACCTGGTGACTGTATACCATTGGTTAATGTGACAAATGCAGTATTAATACTGATCTTTATTCTGTATTCTAAATGTATTCTGTATTCTGTAATCTGAATCTTTAACAGCGTGCATATGATAACATCTGAAAATAATGAAATAATGAAAATTCTAGATTTTTTTTCCACAATTTTTCTAAGTAAAAAACACAGTAAGTGATGTTTTCTCTTCCTGCAAAACAAAATATATGTATACTGTAATGATAACATTTAAAATCATTAAATGAATCATCAAACAAAGCCAAAGTGATTGCAATCCACACTTTCAGCAAGATTCATTTAAGATTTTGAAGTACTTACCTTTCCCCCTGACAGGGCTTAGCTCTGCTGGAACCTCACTGGTCACTGGGCTGCTGAAGCCCGCACCCTCCGCTGTGCAGCCAATCGCTGAGCTCAATGCTCCCTCACTGCCTTGGGAGCTGTTACTGGCCACACTGCCGGTCAGTGAGCCTTCAAGCCCTCCCTCAATATCTTGAGGAACTTCTTCTCCAGGGGGGTAATCTGTCTCTAGGATTCCTAAATTATGAATAAGGACAAAAAAAAAAAACAATTCAATTCCACTCACTGATGTCCATTAACTTATACTTTTTTTAAAATTGCAAAACTACAGAGCAAATATCTTTTTAACTTGATGCATTACAGCAACACAATACAAAGAACCAGGTGTTATTCCTTGCACCTTTTAAAATTCAGACTCGTTCAGTGTATTACCATAGGCATTCCACAAAAGTCATAATACACAACTTTATGATGTTTATTTTTGGGACATTAGTTAAATTGAAAAAAAGATTTCATGGAAGCTATTTTTAAAAACACAACTGTAATCTAAGAACCAATAACACTAAATCCTGCTATAATTACCAACTGACCAAGAGCAAATTATACCATCTTAATACTATTACTTTTATTATTAACACTCTCATTATTAATAAAGACAAATTATGCATTTGTCAGTGTTTTAAAATACTGACATTACCTACAAGGTGCTCAGAAGAAACTGTGAAATAGCATGATTTAGTTAGCATAATTCCATGTGGACCATGTAGATCTTCACAATCATAAGTCTAGTAAACAAAGTCCAAAGTGTATTTGCAATTTTGTGGCATATCAAGACAATGAGAATCTCAAAGAACGATTAATTGCATTAATATAGTAAGTGCATCTGAAAATACCTAAACCGATGCAGTTTAAGGCAGACATCTGATGTAAGCATTCATAGCTAAATTAGCCTGATAATTGCTTAGTTACTCCAGTGCAAATATAAAAAATGTTTAACACCAAATGTGTTCCATCAGTTCAGTTGATCAGGAGCTATGGTAAAAGCTGCTTAAATGTTCAAATTTACAATTCTACCCATGTCCTTTAACAAAATCTAGCTGTGTGTGTGTGTGTGTGTGTGTGTGTGTGTGTGTGTGTGTGTGTGTTGCTGACCTGGTACACTGGCGATACACATCACATGTGAGTTGCAGACATAGAAGCTGTCCAGCAGCTCAGAGGGCTGTGTGGCATCCAAAATCATCACCTTGGTGGAAGAGTGGGTGCTAGTGCAGATCCAAACCCGACTGGACATCTCCAACTGCACTGGCTCTCGCTCTTGCTCCTGACACAATCCATCAAACATCACAAACAATGCACAAATTAGTGCTTACACATGGTTACAAAATGGAAATGTCAGCACTCTGAGTATAAGTATACAGGTGTCCTCTTTCTGAAATATTATTATTGTTATTATTATTGTTGTTGTTGTTGTTGCTGTTGTTAATAATAACAATAATAACAGCGATATTATTATTATTATCACTGTTATTAGTAGTAGTATTAATAATAATAATAATAATAATAATAATAATAATAATAATAAACATCTTTTTTTAGTTGTCATCATCACTTTTTTTTTTACTGCAATTTTTTGCTGCCAGTTCTTGTTCTGGCCATTTTCAAGTCTTAATCTGACTCTGTGAATTTATCGCTGATGAAATCCAATGTATTAACTCCCCAAAGAGTCTGGCTTACAAGTCCAAGTATTTTCCTTCCCCATCTAACAGATAAAAAGCTTTCTCACTCTTTCCTTGATGTCCTGCTCCAATTGATCTAGGCTGTTCTGAGAGCCTTTTTTCTGTTTTGAGCCCTCATTCTCAGTCACAGATCCGTCGGTACACATATTTGATCCGACTTCACGCAGCCTTCCACCTGACAGGTTTACGCCAGCCGCACACCACAGCTATGGATTTAATTGCAGACAGTATATTTTAGCAATATTTTACTTACATGCCATACGGATAATAACTACGGCAAGGCTCAGAGAACTCTAGTATGAATACATTTCTTGCAGGGACAGAACAGATTGATCAACCCAAAGGTCAATATTGCACTCCCCACCAGAAGCAAAAGACTATAATATATAATATACAATATATTTATTTGCAATATATAAAAGTATATAACTAAACTTGTCAGTGAATAAAATAATGATAAGTGGTCTTTATTTATGCAAGGAAATACAATTGTTAAGAGAGAGAGGAGCCAAGTAATTCAAACCAAACAACTAACCTTCATAGAAGCATCTTTCTGCTCCAAAGGTCTGAGGTACACAGGTACAGGCAAATTCTTCATCTTGCTCTCTGCTTGCCCACCATTTGCTACCTGTGGAGGGAAAAACAAGGGAACAAGACTTGGTAAGATTCTTGAACTGAATGGCCTAAATATCATAAAATAATATGATCAGACATCACGGACCCTTAAACAAGTAGTCAAGTGTTTGTCACCATGTTAATAATAGCAGACAGACTTGTTTATGTTACTTGTGGCACTAAATTGCTGCGTTTACAGGCAAACTTAAAAATGGTAATAGTGCTGAACAAACATTAGCAGCCATATAAACTTTACCCAGGTAGCAGCATAACTGGTAGTTTAAGTTTCTGTGTGTGGCCGATGGGGTTAGCCATTATTTTATCCTAAAGTGTTTTGTAACCAAAGTAATATTAATAATAACAACAGATGGTTTAATTATTTACCTTCTTTTAAATTCAAGATTTGATAAATATGAATTAGAGGATCTGGGTGTCAACTAGTTATTTCTACTATTGTGGCCAATGGCAAAAATTTGACATCACGTTATGCTAACTGCTGTGGTCAACAAACTGATGAAATTGACTCTTTGTCATTGTGAGCACAGCACAGCAAAACCACAACAGAATTCCTCTCTGCATTTGACACACGTGCAGCAGTGGGTAGCTATTTCCAGCAGTGAAGTGGGGATGATATCTTGCTCAATGGTACCTCAGGGTAACCTAATGGTCTGGGACTTGAGCCCATTACCTTCCAATTATGGTGCCTAGTCCCTAACCACTAGGCCACTGCTGCCCATAATGCCTCTAGCAGTACATTTTAATCACTACTCCAATAAAAACAATGGAACAATTAAAAAATGCTCTGCATTAACTAACAAAAACAACAGACTTCCATTCCTGCTTTATTTGCAGTCCATTAGATGAATGTGAAGATCAGAATGTCTTAGCTGAGCATTTTTGGGTCTACACTGATTTTTTCAAAATTAACAATATTAAAAAACTGGTTCCTTAGTGGAAGCATCTTGCCTTGTATTTGCCTGGCAGACTCCAGCCATGAGCCATCATCCGTCCATCCTCCTTCTGCATGTGGGCTTTCACTTGGCGATATTGAGCCTTCTTCTGTTCCTTACGGGAAGGAGAACTGCATGGGTCCACGCTGAGAGGGAGAGAGGACTGCCTTAAAAATCTGACACACAACACATTCCTATGTTTTTAGCAATATACAGTATAAGTAGAAGTGTACACAAATGAGCTCTCACTCTTCTTTAAGAAAGGCAAAGGCCTTGGATCTTTCTGTGGGAAACTGAGAGAAGGTGCTGCTCTTTCTCATGCCGCTAGGAGGGTTATACCTCACGTTGGATGGGGAAGCCTTCAATACACTGCTGGGCGTCGAAGAGCTGAAGAGCCTACTGAAGCTGGGACAACATGTAGAGAAAAGTGATGCAAGGAGAGGGGAAGGAGGAAATACAAACAGTGTATGCTACACATTCACACCTAAAGCATGCCCAGGGATTTGTGAAGGATCAAAATTTTATTTCTTTATTTCTACATCAACTTTAGAATTTAAACAGCTATTAGGTAAATAAATCTGTATTAGATAAACTCAAATTCAAAATCTCAAATAACATGTTAACCCTGTAAAATATGCCTGAATTCTGCAACATAATTATCGATGTGCTAATCAGCCAGTTGCCCCCTAGTCTACACTTGGATTCAGTTTTTTTTTTTTTTTTTTTTTTTTTGATGTTTTGACACTTTAAGTCAATAGTTTCATTAAACTTGGATTTAAGGCTCTTAACCATTAAGGTTCTGCCACTGTAGCCACATCTTTTGTCTTGGTTTGACCATTTTGTTCATGTATGCTTTCAAACATAAAATTTTATCAATTGAGCTCTCCAAGTTTTGCTTCTACAAAAGCATTACTTTAAATACTTATTATGTCTGCTAATGTAAGTACTAATGTAAAAAAGTGCAATAACTGGACAAACTGAGGGAAATCACAAGTAAGGGCAACCCAAGGAGAAGGTGTTGGTGGGGCAGTTTTAAAAACGCATGGTTAGGTATGGCATTTCTCAGGTTTGAACTGAGGAAGAGAAAGGAACATCCCAGATATTATTGTTTTACCTACATGCTGAAGAACACAAGTCAAATGAGAAGAGAAACAGATGAGGAATTGAGTATACACGAATGATGTTGACAAATATTCATCAGGTGATCAGAAAGTTGCTAATGTGAACATTTCTGAAGGAAGTGCTTACAATTGCCATATGCTGGACTTCTTCTTCTCATTAAGAGCAGGACTTTCTCTTGAGGCCCTAAGAAAAAACAAGATACACCAACATAATGCAGAGAAGGAAAGATGGAAGCCAATAATCTGTCTTTAGTTTAAGGCAGAAAACCTCTTTTTGGCCTCTGAAGACTGGGCTGGCTTAGCCGACGAATTCAGTATCTACACCAGAGAAGAGTTTTGGCAGATTACAGAAAGGACCACCATTCTCTAGTATACAGAGAGCTGTAGGGTCATGGCATTACTAAATAAAGTAACTGAATGTAAATTGTAGATATCAAAGCAAACATATTACAAAATGAACACAACATTTCTAAATGTTAAGTTAAATAGCTTTTTCAAATGCATAAATTATTGTTATTGTTATATTAAAAATAAGTCATAGACAACTAAAGGGGTACAGAATAATACTGTAAACAATGTACAAATACTGAGGATTACACACCATAAGGAAAAATGTCACCCAACATTATTTTTCTGTAATGTAGTGCTTTTCCTGAACAGCCATGAATGTAGTTTTTCAACAACATACCAACGTTACAACATACCGGATCATTTCTGTCCACCTGACTGCTTCCTGCAGCTCCATCAGTCTCTCTTTATACTGGTTCCTCTCCATCAGCACACGTGCCATCTCCACCCGCGTGAAGCGCCGTCTCTGAGCCGTGGGCACGTCACTCTAACAATAAATAACAAGCACTATGAGACTTTTGTGTATAAACAACACATACCAGTGAAGCACTCAACACGTCTTACTGCACAAAGGCCCACTGTTTGGTTGCAACTCACACTTACCTCATCTTCATCCTTGTTTTTATGTTTGACCTCCTCCATTTCAACACGAACCCTATTGAACATAAAGAGCCAAGTCAGCAGTCAGTCAGTCAATGCAAATAAAAGTGACTCAGAAAATGTTTTGGATAAATGATGTGAATGAAGTGTAAAAATGAATAAACTGCATCAATCTGAAGGGGACAACTAAAATTGCGTAAATATGGAAATGTTACAGTTCATGATAATTTCACAGATTTTTAGCTTCAATTTGTATTTATATATTTTTTATATCCTCATAAAAAATAATTAAACTGAAATAATAGTTTTTCACGCTTACAGCATTTTACTGGATGCTGACTCATGTTGCCATTTTAAACAGCCTAAAGAGAGAAAATGTGAGACATACTTTTTGAGCTCCTCCTCTAGCTCCTTGTTCCGTTCCTCAAGTTTGACCTTGGCCTGCAGGACTGCGTCCAGCTCCCCCTGAAGAACCTCCTTCTCTGAAGTGAGCTCATCCACACGGACAATCAGGTCATTCTTCACTACATTCAGAGCATTTCTATACACAATCACACACACAAACAAACTGTCAACATCTCAAAGAATGACAAAGTCCTTTTAGAAAGATTGCATACTGTAGAAAAAAATCAGTCTCAACTATGATCCCATATAAAGCATGTATACATGTCCTTAAACGTATCAATACTAATCAACTGCTGTACAATAAAATATAAAGGCTATGACAGTAATAATTATGAGGAGGATGATATCAGTGACAGCGACTTCTTATTATTATTATTCACACCATACAGTCAGTCAAGCAGAAGTCTTTATGATTTGCGAAGATCTTTGGTTGTAATTTTATAATCTGTTGAATTGTGTGTGTGTGTGTGTGTGTGTGTGTGTGTGTGTGTGTGTGTGTGTGTG
>JABMDN010013078.1:0-14756 GCA_017165825.1 Hepsetus odoe
TTTGCCTTCAAAACAGCATCAATTCTTCTAGGTACACTTGCACACAGTTTTTGAAGGAACTCGGCTGGTAGGTTGTTCCAAACATGACTGTGTTTCAAGCTCCGTGTGACATTGATGATCATCAGCACCTGTTTAGTAAAATTGGTTGATCACACACCGACTATAATCCTACACAATTGAACAAAAATTGTTCAAATTTAGTAACACTCAAAAAATATTATCCAGCTTTATTTTGTTTTGTTTTTTTTTCTGCTATGTAGATGGATACAGCTAAGTGAACATTTCCATTTTTTAGTCCTTCCTTTGAATAGCCAGCAAAAAAATCAGGAGAGGACACTCAAACCCACCAATCAAGTTTGTTTTTTAAAAAATATGGGTATCAATGTGCTACATACTCTTTAAAGCAGATGTTAATATGTCTTTTATAAGCTTTAGAAGTCTTTATTTAAAAAAAAAACAGAAAGAATATGTTTATGTTCAATATAGTTAGCATAGTGCAAAATTCTACACAGGAACTGAAATTTGCCTCGTCTTAGAAGTGTTTCTTGTCTGCCTCTAATTGTCATGGCTCACATATACAAGACATGACAAAGGCAAGATGTAGGTCATTTATTTATAGAGAACTAGAGAACGTGGGGAAATGGTGAGGTCTTAAAATTTGCTGGGCCTGAAGAATACATAGTATGCCTCCCTTTCGAGACACAACCACGCCTGTGATTTTTGTACAGATGCATATTTTAAAAGATAATGTTTAATGCTGATCGACCACAGTTTGTTGGGAGGTTGGATTTTTGGCTGAACCTTGTCTTATCGCTTTACATGATAAAGGCCTTCATCCAGTCATTCCTATGCTGGTGAACACAGTCAACATCTCTTGGTGATGCTGACAGAGTCAGACAGCAGCAGCTCGCACATCACACACTCTGGCCAACACACCTGCACTTGTCTTTCTAATACGAATGAATGCACAGGTGTGTCAAATACGTCTGTCATGGTGCTTTCCTGAAAGCCTGTATGAATATGTGCATCTGTGTGTTTATGCATTATGGTAAATGTTGTCTGTCTCGACATTGCATGAATAATTTTCATCAATGCTCTGTGTGTAAATGTGTGCCCGTGGGTTAGAGGGTATATATATCAGCTGGTTCTGGGGCAAGTTTTCAAATCAATCCTTAGTCACTGAGGGATTTTTAATGCACAGTCCTTCACACAGAAAGCAACTAAAGACACAACCTAGTCTTAGCGAACAATCAGTATTCCAATTAATCCAAAGCTCTTCAGCTGGGTTGAGGTCAATGCTTTCTGCAGGCCACTAGAAATCAAGCACGTCAGCCGATGTCTTGCATGGACCTTGCTTTGTAGCGGAACCGGTGTGTGAGAAAAGGAAAAGTGCAATTGTCTACAATTTCTTTTTTATTCTGTAACATTAATATTATCCTGTACTGACAAAAAAAAATAAACACATCCAAAATATTTTTCCTGCCCCAGCAAATTTTCCTGTAGCTGTTATGCCTTCCAGTAGGTTGCAATCTCTTGGCATTTGCCAAACCAAGATTTATTCAACTGATTGTGAAGCAATGATTCATCACACACAACATCATTTTGGTTCTGTATATTACCACAATGAATTTTAAATGAACTCAGAGGCAGAAGTGCAGACTTTAAGCTTTAATTTAGTGACTTGAACAAAAATAACCCAGCCACTAGGGATGCACAAGCCAGTGTATTTCTTTGTACCGGTCCCAAGCCGAGATAAATGGAGAGGGTTACGTCAGGAAGGGCCAAATCAATCGCCAATTGCCAAATCAATATGTGGACAACAATACAGACTTCCATACCGGATCGGTCAAGGCCCGGGTTAACAACACCAGTGCTGTTAGCCTACAGGGTGCTGGTGGAAATTGGACTACTGTTGGCCAAAGGAGAAGAAGAAGAAGAGGAGGAAGGCATGTCCCGAGGGATGAGGAGAGAAAGATGAAGAGGAGAGTGGAAGTGAGGGTAGGGAATTTGAATGGAAAAGGTAGAGAATTAGCTGATATAATGGAGAGAAGAAAAGTTGACATTTTGTGTGTGCAAGAGACTAGATGGAAGGGTAGTAAGGCCAGGTGTATTGGAGGAGGGTTTAAACTGTTCTACCATGGTGTGGATAGAAGGAGGAATGGGGTAGGTGTTATCCTGAAGGAAGAGTATGTGGAGAGTGTTTTGGAGGTGAAGAGGGTGTCAGGGAGGATGATGAGTTTGAAGCTGGAAGTTGACGGTGTGATAATGAATGCGGATAGTGCTTATGCTCCACAAGCTGGTTGTGAGATGGTAGAGAAGGAAAAATTCTGGAGTGAGTTAGATGAAGTGATAGAGAGTGTACCCAGGGGAGAGAGAGTGATGATTGGTGCAGATTTGAATGGTCATGTTGGTGAAGGGAACAGAGGTGATGAGGAGGTGATGGGTAGGCATGGTGTCAAGGAGAGGAATGCTGAAGGTCAGATGGTTGTAGATTTTGCAAAAAGGATGGAAATGGCTGTAGTTAAAACTTATTTTAAGAAGAGGAAGGAGCACAGGGTGACGTATAAGAGTGGAGGAAGATGCTCACAGGTGGATTATATTCTTTGCAGGAGGGTCAGTCTGAAAGAGACTGGAGACTGCAAAGTAGTGACAGGGGAGAGTATAGCTAAACAGCATAGGATGGTGGTCTGTAGGATGACCCTGGAGGTCAAGAAGAGAAGGAAAGTCAGGGCAGAGTCGAGGATCAAGTGGCGGAAGCTGAAGGAGGAGGACTGTAAGGTGGAATTCAGGCAGGAGTTAACACGGGCACTGGGAGGTGTTGAACAGCTAACGGATTGCTGGGAAACCACTGCAGAAGTGATAAGGCAAACGGCTAGAAATGTATTTGGTGTGATATCTGGAAGGAAGAAGGAGGATAAGGAAACCTGGTGGTGGAACCAAGAAGTCCAGGAGTGTATTCAAAAGAAGAGGGAGGCAAAGAAGACATGGGAGATGAAGAAAGTAGACAGATGTACAAGGAGATGAACCGCAGGGCGAAGAAAGCAGTGGTGAAGGCCAAAGATAAGGTGTTTGGTGAATTGTATGAGAGGTTGGACAGTAAAGAGGGAGAAAAGGACCTTTACCGATTGGCTAGACAGAGACAGATCTGGGAAAGATGTGCAGCAGGTCAGGTCGATTAAAGATAGAAATGAAAACATACTCACAGGTGAAAAGAGCGTGTTGAGCAGATGGAAGGAATACTTTGAGGGGCTGATGAATGAAGAAAATGAGAGAGAGAGAAGACCAGGAAGTGCAGCAAATAAACAAGATGGAAGTAAGGGCAGTGATGAAGAGGATGAAGAATGGAAAGTCTGTTGGACTGGATGACATACCAATGGAAGCATGGAGGTGTTTAGGGGAGATGGCAGTTGAGTTTCTGACCAGATTGTTTTAACACTATCTTGGAAAGTGAGAAGATGTCTGAGGAGTGGAGACAAAGTGTACTGGTACCGATTTTCAAGAATAAGGGTGATGCACAGAGCTGTAGTAACTACAGAGGGATAAAGTTGATCAGCCACAGCATGAAGTTATGGGAAAGAGTCGTGGAAGCTTGATTAAGAAAAGAGGTGAGGATTAGTGAACAGCAGTATGGTTTATGCTAAGAAAGAGCACTGCAGATGCAATGTTTGCTCTGAAGGTGTTGATGGAGAAATACAAAGAAGGTCAGAAGGAGCTGCATTGTGCCTTTGTGGACTTGGAGAAAGCATATGACAGGGTGCCTAGAGAGAAGTTGTGGTTTTGTATGAGGAAGTCTGGTGTTACAGAGAAGTATGTGAGAGTAGTTCAGGATATGTATGATGGCAGTGTGACAGTGGTGAGATCTGCAGTGGGAGTGACGGATGCATTTAAGGTAGAGGTTGGATTACATCAAGGATTAGCACTGAGCCCATTCTTGTTTGCAATAGTAATGGAGAGGTTGACGGGCAAGGTTAGACAGGAGTCTAATGATGGTTGTTGATGATATTGTGATCTGCAGTGAGAGTAGGAAGCAGCTTGAGGAGAACCTGGAGAGATGGAGACCTGCTCTAGAGAGGAGAGGAATGAAAGTGAGTAGGGCAAAGACAGAATACATGAGTGTGAGTGAAAGGGAGGAAAATGGAGTGATTAGGATACAGGGAGTGGAGGTAACAAAGGTGGAGGAGTTTAAATACTTGGGATCAACAGTTCAGTGTAATGGTGAGTGTGGAAAAGAGGTGAAGAAGAGAGTGCAGGCAGGTTGGAATGGGTGGAGAAGAGTGGCTGGAGCGATTTGTGACAGACGCGTACCAGCTAGAGTAATAGGGAAGGTTTACAGGACAGTAGTGAAACCAGCTATGTTGAATGGGTTGGAGACGGTGGCACTGATGAAAAGGCAGGAGGTGGAGCTGGAGGTGTCAGAGTTAAAGATGCTGAGATTTTCGTTGGGTGTGACGAGGTTGGACAGTGTTAGAAATGAGTATATTAGAGGGACAGCTCAGGTTGGACATCTTGGAGACAAGGTTAGAGAAGCAAGGTTGCATTGGTTTGGACATGTCCAGAGGAGAGACCAGGATTATATTGGAAGGAGGATGTTGAAGATGGAGCTGCCAGGAAAGAGGAGAAGAGGAAGACCAAAGAGGAGGTTTATGGACGTGGTGAGAGAGGACATGCAGGTGGTCGGTTTAAAGCAGGAAGATGCAGAGGACCAGAAGAAATGGAGATGGTTGATCTGCTGCGGCGACCCCTAAACGGGAGCAGCCGAAAAAAACAAGAAGAAGAAGAAGAAGAAGAAGAAGAAGAAGAAAAATATTACATAAAAACGTGAGGAACTAAAGCATTTTTTTAACACAATCCCTTCATTTCAGGGGCTCAAAAATAACTGGACATTAAGCAACTGGAATTAAATAACTGAAAATAAAATGTTAATTTCTAATACATTTGCTAGCTTTCAGTTGCTGTTTGTTAGTGGGCCTTTCTGTCCGACGTTTAGTCTTCAACAAGTGAAATGCTGCCCACTGATGCTGGTTTGAAGGCAAAAGGTAGTAACACCAAATATTGATTTGATTTAGATTTTTCTTTTGTTCACTCACTTTGCATTTTGTAAATTGATCAAAATAACAATCATTATTTATATTTCTGAAAGCATTCTTTGTTTACAGCATTGTTTCCACACCTGCCTAAAACTTTTGCACAGTACTCTATATATATAGCATAAGACTTCAGCACTAGCTGAATAATAAAATAACTTTGAATGCAAATTCAAAAGCAAACCAATTGAAAAGTTATTTTACTGAACATCTAACTCCAGCTGTTTGAATAATAATCAGCAATGAGCTGCCTTGCAGGGACACAGCCTGATAATTTTGAAGATGATAAATGTATAAATCGCTGTAATGCTTGCCTTCACATGTATTTAAGGAGCTATGGGACCAAACTGATTAATTCTTCACCTTCCCGAACACTGAGAACAAGCCTAGAGCCCCCAAGAGAGTTTCCACACACACTCAGCTGATCACACAGGCTGGATTTGGTCTGTGTGGATGCAAAAATAATTTGTTCTCTTCATGCACCCAAAAAGTGTGTTAATTTTATGCATATTCATCACCTAACAGATAAGCAGTTGTGTATCACAGGGCTAATGGAACTTCAGGAAAATTGGGCCTAATGTGTGGGGCAGTGGTGGGGGACTAGGGCCCATGATCGGAAGGATGTGAGTTTGAATCCGGAACCAGTAGATTGCCATGAGGTACCATTGATCAAGGTACTGTCCTCGTCATTGCTCCGTCATATGGATGCCCACTACAGCATGGAGTGCATTTCGTTGTGGTTTGCTTGCATTTCATTGTGGATTGCTGTGTGCTCATAATTACAAATAGTCCCTTTCACTTTCATATATGTACTATATATGTTCAGCCTGCCAAGAGACACTGGGGTTTTTAATCACTTATGTGTTTCTGACAGGGTTGAGGGCAGGATGTAGGCACAAGAAGTAAAAGGCAGACAGAAGCTTAATTAAACATGAAAGAAAAAGACAGAGACAAAACCTGGAGCAAGGGAGGAGACATGAACAGGGATCAGGTGTAAAGGGACAAGACTAGGGCAGAGCAGAGGACCCAAACAAAAGCCTATGATGAAACTAAACAAAGAAACATGGACATTGAAAACAAAAATGAAGACACATGGCGCACAGTAGACAGACAGGACAAGGTTAAACCATGACAATGTCAGTCATCAATGTAGTTCATTCATCTGCCTATTCATGCCCTATTCAATGTATGATCATTGGAGTGTATCAGGCAGAGATGATCGTGTGCTGCTTTTTGTCAAGTCTTAGTCCTGTGCAGTGCAAGTGTGAGTCGAGAATCGAGTCTTTAGTATAGAATTTTTGGTTAGACCTGTTAGCTAAAGGCTTCACATTGAACAAAAATACAGTACCGCAGAACTGAAACGGATGCTGTGGCATGGCAGGAGTACAGCAGATACATTAAAACTTTAACTTGTCTTCTGTTCTGACTCATCGGGGCTTAAATAGCAGCCCCAATGAAGCACACCTGTGCCTTCATGAGCTCAGGTGTGCTCAGTCAGAACAGAGTGCCCTCTAACGTGCCCAAAACAAAAGGTGAGGACTAATCTGCAAGTCAAGCCAACATGAGATCTGAGTGTGAATCAAGTGAAAGTGCCTGGTGGAGTCCCCCTCTCTGGTATCAGTGAACCACAGTACTGTGCAAAAGTTTTAGGCAGGTGTGGAAAAAATGCTGTAAACAAAGAACGCTTTCAAAAATGGAAGTGTGAATCATTTATGTTCATCAATCAACAAAATGCAGTGAATGAACAAAAGAGAAATCTAAATCAAATCAATCTTTGGTGTGACCACCCTTTTTGAATTCAAAACAGCATCAGTTCTTCTAGGTACACTTGCACACAGTTTTTGAAGGAACTCGGCTGGTAGGTTGTTCCAAACATCTTGGAGAACTAACCACAGATCTTCTGTGGATGTAGGCTTCCTCACATCCTTCTGTCTCTTCATGTAATCCAGACACACTGGATGATGTTGAGATCAGGGCTCTGTGGGGGCCAGAAGAACTGATGCTGGTTTGAAGGCAAAAGGTAATAACACCAAATATTGATTTGATTTAGATTTTTCTTTTGTTCGCTCACTTTGCATTTTGTAAATTGATCAAAATAAACAATCATTATTTATATTTCTGAAAGCGTTCTTTGTTTACAGCATTTTTTCCACACCTGCCTAAAACTTTTGCACAGTACTATATTTTCCCCACTTATCCCAAAGTAAATGGTTTTGATGCTGGAGGTAGTAGACAATCATTATGCTTTATTTCAGAAACTGAGCACAGTTATGCAGCGCAGTTTTGTGTGTGTGTGTGTGTGTGTGTGTGTGTGTGTGTGTGTGTGTGGCTGAGATAGTTCTATATCTGCACATATTTACTCATTCCACAGCCTCAGAGGTGGGTGATACTGCAGGGGCTACTCTGAGTGCTGTGTGTGAGTATGTGTGTCTGTGGTTTAATTAGCCCCAGTTAAAGATGGAGGTCCACTGATCCGGTCAAATGCTTTCAACAGTTTTTCTCCCTGCGATTCGGGAGCAATCAGCAGCAAGGTTTCCATGGCGATAGAGATGACCTGGACAACTTTAAGTGCAGCGGAGCTGGGAGAGGATGGAAACGGAGAGAAATCTCCACAGACAAAGTGACAAAGTCTAGAGCCCAGCGCCTACAACCATTCCGCACGGATGCAGATTAATTCTTCCCTCTCATTACAGACGGCTTACACGCTTTATTTTCAAACAATCTGCCAGGCCATCTTTTGTGAAGAGTGATGCAGAAAATCCGAACGCTTGGAAATTAGGAACAGAACGGTACAGATGCTTTCTCTACACTTCTACATCAATGCTGGAAAATTAAGATACATTTTCATAAAAATGTGAAGAATGCATTAAGAATATAATGCACATGAGTTCAGATGGACTTAAGTGTGGTAAAGTAATCCAGTGGCTACAGCCATCAGTCAGTGGTCTTCAAAACAGAAACAAACATAAAATACAGCAGTAATCCTCTGTTGAAGTCAGTGGCACTGTGTTCCCCACTTGCAGCTTAATTTGGTCTTTGAAATTAGTTGACCAGCCATAATTTTTTCTCTCAATGCTAGAGTATTTGTGATACATATTAGTTTGCAAACATTAGAATAGCAAAAAAGGAATTGGTCCCATATTTAAGCACATGTAGATTTATAAAAAAAAAAATGCAAACTGCAAAATTGAAAAAGAAAAATGTTAAATTAAATTAAATTACATAAATTAAATTAAATTAAATTAAATTATACCCTTAGCAGCTGTGTACTGTTTTTATTTTATTGACTATTTATTTATTTTATTCATTTATTCTCACCAACATCTGCTTCAAATGTATTTTTCCTCTTACAAAAGCATACAAGGGACTATTTATAGCAGACATATATTGATTACCAGTGTTAGTCTTTTTATCATCAGTTCAGCTGTTACTCTGAACATACTCATAATGATCATGCTGTTAGAGAGCCTTACAGGGTTCAGGAGCCTATGTGACAATGACATCTCTTTATTTAACTCCTGATCTATTCAAACTTCCATTAAACAAAAGGAGAAAACTCCCACGCATACACACTCATCTAACGCAGCATTCAGCCCATTTACAAAGCGAAGCCTTCAGTCAGACTGAATGAAAAAACGTAAAACATTATAACAAAACCATTATGACCAAGGTTTGTAATTCACCTTCACAGATTTTAAAATGTTAAAATTAGGTTAATTCCTTTAAATTGATTAGACTGTTTATTTGTCAGAAACTATGCTGTACGGGTTAGAGATGGTGGCGCTGATGAAGAGACAGGAGGCGGAGCTGAAGGAGTTAAAGATGCTGAGATTTTCATTGGGTGTGACGAGGATGGACAGGATTAGAAATGAGTATATTAGAGGGACAGCTCAGGTTGGATGTTTTGGAGACAAAGTTAGTGAAGCAAGGTTGTGCTGCATTGGACATGTCCAGAGGAGAGATCAGGATTATATTGTGAGGAGGATGTTGAGGATGGAGCTGCCAGGAAAGACATCTATTATCTGTCTTACAGGCACAGTAACAGAAAGTGCTTTATTTCTGTATCGGTGGCGGGGTGCAGGGAGGACGCCAATGCTGAGCCAGGAGTTCGCAACGTAACTTTATTAACTATATTAACAAAACAAAACAAAACCAAGGACTGCAGTCCTAACTAAAATCAAGGAACTGCAGCCTAAACCAAGAACACCAAATTATCAAAACCACCACAGAGTGTAGGCAGAGCCTAACAAATGAGCCGCGCTCTGTTCTGACTCATCGGGGCTTAAATAGTCAGCCCCAATGAAACACACCTGTGCCTTCATTAGCTCAGGTGTGTTCCGTCAGAACAGAGCGCCCTCTATCATGCACAAAACACCTGATCCGTGACAGAATCCCCCCCCAAAAGGCGCGGCTCCCGAAGCGCAAAAACATAGGCGAACACCTGGGGGGAGGTCAAGAACAAAAAACACTCTACAAAAGTCTCTTTTAGGGGCATATGGTCAGGTCCACAAAACAAGTTCTATACAAAGGACCCCTGACCAGCCATGTCCAGGCACTGGAGGTGGCGAGGGGAATCCTAGAAGTTCAGTCCACTTCTTTAACTGTTGCCTGGACTTGACCCTAGAGTCACTGGAGGAATCGCCCGATTCAGTGGAACACCTCGCCTTGGCGGAATCTGAGAGAGGGCTAAACACAGATTTTAAAGGGTTCAAAGAGGAAGTCTCTCTCACATAGTCCGAACTCTGTTTCCAACCCCTGCCATCCTTGTTCTTCACGTCTCTCATCACAGAATCTACAGTGCAGAAGCTGTCGTTCGCTTTCTTGAACTGAGACAGGTCATTGCTGATGTCTTTAGGCTCCTTCCTCTTCTTGATCATATTCCCCTGCTGCTTGGAGCCCAGTGAGGCAACGTCCCAGCTCCTGGTTCCACTATGAGAAGTTTCACATGGACTCCTCCACAAGCCACCTTGTTCTGAGCCTGCTGCATTGTGAGGGTGAACTAAATGTAGGGAGTCATCATGCAGCTGGTCAATCTCTGGAATCTTTCCCTGCTTCTCCATCAGACTGTTCTTCAGCTGCTCCGCTCTGGCTTTAACCACCAGGGTCCCAGCATGCACTGGTGTCTGTGGAGTGAGTCGAGATTCGAAGATCGCCAATCTTGCTTCCATACCCCTGACCTGCTTCTCCAGCTCGCTGAGCTTACTAGCCTCACTTTGGGCTTCTCTCAGTTCAGCCTGCAGAGCAACGTTGTGGTCTTGCACCCATCTCAGCTCTGCTCTGGTCTGACTCAGTTGTTCCTCCATAGTGGCTATTTTAGCTTCCAGCTTCTTCTGAATGGTTGGAGTCTCAACTCTCCTCGTTGTCTGCCATACAGTTTGGCCCCTCTGTTCATCCGTTCTCTCCAGCTTTTCTCTTTGGACAGCAGTCACAGCTTGCGGCTTTATTCTAGAGACTTCTCTCTCTTCTCTGAGTTTCGCACTCTTTTTGTGAAGCTCACCTTTGTCTTGAGCCAGAGCTTCTCCTTCAGTTTCCATAGTCTTGATCTCCCTTTGGCAACTGGACAAGAGTCCTTTGGTCCTCTCCAGCTGAGGAAGCAGATAGGTGATCCTTTCCTTGTGTTTCAACCCTTTGTTCGTGACTGAGGCATTCACCTGTAGCATCGAGGCTTCTTTCGCCATCAGCTGCTGGTAGAGCTCTGTCAGCAACTCCTCCTGTTCAGTGATCTGAACGATCATGCAGCTGATCTGTTCATCTCTGAGGTGAGATTGGATTGCCCTTGCAGCTCTGATCTGTTTGGCCAGATCCCTTGCCTGCTTTCCTCTGAATGACTTTTGCAAGCAAATTGCAGCATGTCTGAACAGCTGGTACCTCTGCATTTGTTGATGCCCAAGCCTCCACCTTCTGAACCTCCTCTGAAGAACACTTGTTGCCCAGCACTGCTTCTTGAAAACCAATCTTTGCTGGTGCATTCTTACTACAGCCTGAATCATGGTGGCAGCTTTGTGCATTGCAGCAACATTCTTTCGAACAGAAAAACCCCTAAAAGCTGCCTGGATGCATATCACTGACCTTCTCAATACCTGGAATCTCTCTTGCTCAAATTTACCCTTAGTGTAGGACCTAAAATGTCTTTGAATGATGATGGCTGGTACTTTACTACCTCCCGGTGTCTTCTGAACGCAGCCTGAATCAGGGAAGCTGCCTGATGTTGCAGGATCACCTCCCTTCTGACCCTCTGACCTCTAAAGCAGGCTTGCAGGAACATGGCAGCAGAGCGCAATTTCAAGAATTCCTCCCTCTGCTTTCTGGCTTCAAGTGTGGAGCGATACCTAAGCTGAATTGCAACAGCAGCATGTTTGATGCACACATATCGTGTCCGAGCACAGTGAGCCCTGTAAGCACATTGTACCACAGTTGCAGCCTGGTGCTTCTGTTTCAGAGTCTGTCTGGTCTTCATCCCTCGGACTGCGGCTTGCAGAACAACAGCAGCCATCTTTTTCTCCTTCAAAGACTTCATTTCTTGCTTCATCATCTTATTAGCTCGGTAATATCGTTGAACAGTCCTGGCTGCCCACAGTAGCTTCAGGTAGTACTTTCTGCTCAAATGCTTCCTCACCTGTGCCTGAATGGTTACTGCAGCCTCCTGTTCAATTCGCATGTGCACCCGAACTTTCATTCTAAACTTTCCACTAACCTGGAGCTGCTCCTTCTCGGTTTGCTGTGCAGCGGATGGCTTAGTGGGGCTGGGTTTATGGGTCGACTCCTTGATGCCGCTTTCCTTGCTGTGAAGGGCTTCCTTGGTCGACCTCCCCAGTTGCACGATGCAGGAATCGGTCTCTGCCGTCTTCCAGCTCTCGGTGTCAGGAACGGCCTTCTTTGCCACTGCCTCGCTTTTTTTGTTGCGGGCGGCCTTCTTTGCCCTCCTCTTGTGTTTAAGGTTGCAGGAAGCGTTTATTTCCACCGTTTTGCTGTTATTCGCGCTGGCTGTGTTCACCGCTGTATTCTCACGTTGAGCTGCGCAGAGCGCCACGTTTACCGTAACGCCTCCATTAGCTGCGCAGGGAGAATCCTTTACCGTAACGCCTCCATTAGCTGCGCAGGGAGAATTCTTTACCTAGGCTCCTCTATCAGCTGCGCGGGGCACGTTCTCCGCTGGCGGATCACGGTGATTGTCGCGCGGCGCTTTCGGCGCTGAATCTCCGCGTTGAATAGCGCAGGGCGGCTCCACTATCAGCGTTCCGCTTTGAATGACGTAGGGCTCGTTGACTGTCGTCCTTCCGCGTTGCGTGACTCCCGTCGTCAACGAAACCCCGCCTTCCATGTCGCGTGAGGGAAAAAACACATGGTCCAGTGTATCGAGGTAGCGCTGTGTGTTCGCGGCGAGAGCGACCAGTTTCTGCAGCAGGAAGTCGAACCAGTCTGCGCCTACCTCGGGACCCAGGCGGCTGACGAGCGGGATATCTGACGTCAGCCGTGTCAGACGTTTATCGAGCTCCCTGGCTGTGGCCGCCGGCGTCCGTCGTACCCAATCCTCGCCCTCCAATTCCTCACGGAGGTCCACGGACTCAACGCACGCCGGCATCCTCGTCTCCCAGGTTCCAATAAACTCTAACGTCTTCTTGATCACGGCTGCACTTGTACGCAACACCCGCTCATGATCGCACTCCTGACTCGCGACGTCCAGGTACTGGCGGCTCATTCTGTATCGGTGGCGGGGTGCAGGGAGGACGCCAATGCTGAGCCAGGAGTTCGCAACGTAACTTTATTAACTATATTAACAAAACAAAACAAAACCAAGGACTGCAGTCCTAACTAAAATCAAGGAACTGCAGCCTAAACCAAGAACACCAAATTATCAAAACCACCACAGAGTGTAGGCAGAGCCTAACAAATGAGCCGCGCTCTGTTCTGACTCATCGGGGCTTAAATAGTCAGCCCCAATGAAACACACCTGTGCCTTCATTAGCTCAGGTGTGTTCCGTCAGAACAGAGCGCCCTCTATCATGCACAAAACACCTGATCCGTGACAATTTCTAAGGGAAACAGATAAGCTGAAAAGTGGTCACAAAATATTTTAATGTCATTAGCAGGCCTAAAGTGGGGAAAGTATGTAATAAATGTAAGGAAAAATAAAGAAAAATGTAGGATGTTCTCAAAGTATTATCCACCCATCCCTGTGCTCATTAACACAGTGTACCTACGGCAGGGTGATCTGAACTGCAGTCACTCTCTCTCTCTCTTTGCTTAAGGTCTATTCAAAGACTATTCAATTTTGTTACACAATTAGTCTTATATAACGCATAGTACTTGCACACATTGAGTTTTGTCACATTGTTGACTGTTGTTTTTGGACTCATTTTGGACCATCAATATTCTAGGCGTTGATATTAGGATAGATATCAAAAAAAGAAAAAAGATTTTTTGTGCCGTCTCCAGCCATCAATAATGAATATCGTCAATGTTGTAATAAAACTCTGCTGTATTATACATGTACATCTCTGTTTTATGGCCTCTTATTTTCAAATTTTGGAGAAAGCAGCTGCTCTTTTCATTCTGCAGTTCCATTTTTTTAATTCAAGTGTGTGTGTATGTGTATGTGTGTGTGTGTGTGTGTGTGCGCACTCTATAGCGCTTGAAACAAATAATGAATGCAGTGATTACAGTCATTATTAGTGGTTGTGTCTGTAAGCACGGTTATTAGGGTTAATAGGTCTGAGGGAGCCAATCAGAAAGCAGGGCAGCTTCAGAAATGCTGCCAGAGAACCCCACAGTCAGAATCCAATAAGATGATCCACTCACCCCTCAAGGAACTCAGGGAAGCTCTGAAAGCAGCTTTAGGGGTGACACAAATGGCACAAATGGCCATGACAACAGTGACTGAAATGATGATTTTGCAGAACTGCATGGAAATAAATCTCATATTCATGACTCTGGCATTGCCGGAAACAGAATTTGATTACTAATTACTGATCTTATTCCAAATTTCACTGGAAATGTCCTGTTTGAGAAATCTTTCCAATTCTGTAATACACTCGCAGTGTATTTTATATGGAATTGCTGATTGTACCTGACAGAGAACATCTACCACTTTTCAAATATTGACTCCCTGTGCTGTTTCTCTCGCTGCTATTGACCTTTCCATCAACCAAACACACCCGTCTCTGCTTGCACAGAATCCCTGGATTTCTTAATCAAGGTGAATATCACTCAGCTTTACTACAATTTATCATGAACCTCATGCTGAGCTGTAGCAGTGGTTATAATTATTTTTATTCTCACTCAAGAGTATGAACATGTCAGGGTAACATAGATCTCAGTAAATAAAGCACTGTGTTTGTGTGTGCATCACTCACTTATTTATGCTCCCATGTCTAATTCTGTCTGAAACACTCTATAGCTATAGCATCAGGGGTTTTGTGGAGGGGCAGGAAACTGCTGGAGGTTCTGCCACCGGTGTGTGTGTGTGTGTGTGTTTTAGTCTGTGTAGGACACCTGTAATAGCCCCAAGGTCAATACACTCCACTTGTCTCACATTTTCCACTAAATGAAAATATAACAGGATATTAAAATAGCAACTTAAAAAGGTTTATATGTCAGGGTAACATGACAAATGACATATATATATATATATATATATATATATATATATATATATATATATATATATATATA
>JABMDN010013109.1:0-10699 GCA_017165825.1 Hepsetus odoe
TTACATTGTGTCTTTGTGGACTTGGAGAAAGCAGATGACAGGGTGTCTAGAGAGGAGTTGTGGTTTTGTATGAGGAAGTCTGGTGTTACAGAGAAGTATGTGAGAGTATGGGGAGTACAAATACCTGGGCGTCCACATTCAATTCAATTCAGTTTATTCTTGTATAGCGCCTTTTACAACATAGTTGCCCCAAGGCACTTTACATTGATGGTGGATGATGGAACAGGTTGCAGTAATAGATGTTAAAGCCGGACGACTATGAAGGAGAGGAACCAAAAACTCCACTATGTGGAGAAAAAAACACCTCTGAGGGTCAACAGGCTACCCAACCCCCTTGGGTATACTAACAGTACAGAGTTAGTTTGGTTTTAGACTCCAGGATCAGTGAGGAGCCCCAAGTTCCTTCCAGGTACCAATGAGCCGCCAGGGTCCCTTGGCACATCAGATGCATCACACAGACCAGATGGTAGTTCGGTGTTGGACTCAGGTGATGACCACAGCGGGCCCCCCTGGACATGTGGGGAGAGAAATGGAATGAGGGGGTCAGTAATGAGCAGGATCCAGTAGTGACAGACACAGAAATGAAACAATACAGTGCGATGGCATGTACAGCAGCACCAGCGACATTAGTAGTGCTGCACTATGGTGATTGGTGCGGGTAAGATAAACTAAAGAAGTAAGTCTTCAGCCGTGATTTAAAGACTGAGACTGATTCGGCATCCCGTACAGAAGCAGGCAAGCTGTTCCACAATCTAGGGGCCCTGGAACTGAGCTCGTGCTCAAATACATTTATTTATGAGGGACAATTAGGAGATCTTTATTCTGGGATCTAAGTGGGCGGTTAGGTGTGTAGGTATTAAGCAGTTCGGTTAGGTATATTGGGGCAAGACCTTTAAGTGCCTTCTAGGTTAAGAGGAGGACCTTGAAGTCAGCCCTGTACCTAACAGGAAGCCAGTGAAGCGAGGAGAGTACGGGAGTGATGTGGTCGTACTTCCTGCTCCTGCTAACAATCCTAGCGGCTGTGTTCTGAATGCGCTGTAGGGTGCTTAATGTGCCCTGAGGGCTTCCAGAAAGTAGGGCACTACAGTAATCTAATCTACTGTATACAAATGCAGGTACTACTTTCGCCGTGTCTTCCATTGACAGAAAACACCGTAGTTTGGCAATGTTCCGAAGGTGCAGGAAGCATGTCTTCACTACTGCATTAACATGAGGATTAAATGAAAGATTTGAATCGAAAATAACACCAAGGTTACGTGCCAGAGTACTAACTGAACACTTCAACCCTGCATCCCGGATATGCGAAATGAAGTTGGCCCTGTCTACATCACTACTACAAAACAAGAGCAGCTCAGTTTTTTCGGGGTTTGGTGAGAGGAAGTTGTTATTCATCCAATCCCTAATATCACTGAGGAGCTAATTAAAGTGCCGGTTGATGCTTTACCACACGATTTAACAGATAAGTATAGCTGAGTGTCATCAGCGTAAGAGTGGTAACTAACATTATGCTTCCGTATAATAGCGCTTAGTGGGAGCATGTAGAGGGAGAAGAGCACTGGGCCCAACACTGACCCTTGTGGGACTCCATAGTTAACTAGTGACATAGGTGAGGGGGTGCCATAATCATCCATTTGGACGAAGTAGTAACGGTTTGTGAGATAGGAGTTGAACCATTTAAGGGCTGTTCCACTAATGCCGACAGTGGAGTGAAGCCTATTTACTAAAATGGAGTGATCCACCGTGTCGAACGCAGCACGAAGATCTAACAGAACAAGAACAGTGATGTTTCCTGCATCACTTGAGACCATTATATCATTCTCCACTCTAGTTAGAGCAGTTTCTGTGCTGTGGCCAAGCCGGAAACCTGATTGGAGTTTATCTAAGAGGTTCTGCGTGTCTAGATATGACTGCAGTCTCGCAACTAGTTTTTCTAGAATCTTAGAGAGAAACGGGACATTAGAGATGGTCTATAATTACTTGGTGAGCGAGGGTCCAAGTTAGGTTTTTTAAGCTGTGGTCTAACCACTGCTGTTTTAAACTGACTGGGGACTACACCTGAGGTCAAGGATGTGTTCATGATATCAAGTATAGGTGTTGATAGAACTCCTAAGGGTTCCTTCAGGAGCTTGGTTGGAATGGGATCTAACCGACAGGTCGTGGACTTTGCCTTGGTTATAACAGAAAATAGCTCAGAGTTATCGATGAGATTAAAATCACTAAAATATTGTGAGCACTGTTCAGCTAATGGATTAATTTGAGGGCTAATAGGGCACATTTGGAGCCTGATGTTGTTAATTTTATCATTAAAAAACTGAAGAACCCTATCGTTAGTAATACTACATGCTGGCCTTCTATCAGTTTTGTCTTATAGCTGAGCGAGTGTCTGAAATAAATAGCGGGGGTTCTGCTTGTTGTTCTCAATAAGTTTTGAATAGTACTCAGTGCGAGCACTATATAGAGCTTTCTTATATTGTTTTAGTTTAGCAGACCATAGAGCCTGAGAGGCTTGGAGACCTGTTGTCTTCCATCTGCGTTCTAGCTTACGGCACTCCCGCTTAGCAGCCCGTGTGTGATCACTGAACCAGGGAGAGTGCCTGATAGTTCTGATCTTTATCTTAATTGGGGCGACCTGATCTAGGATCTGCCCAACTACTGTATTGTACATGTCGGTGATGTCATTAACAGTTCTGTTACAGGTGAAGTCTATCTCTGTTACGGCCTCCATAAACTGAACACATTTAGCCCTGTTTAGGTGTCGTGTTGTACTAGTCCGTTCACTGAGGTACGGTGGAGACATATTAATCTCAAACGTGATTAAAGAATGGTCGGAACAAAGTTTATTTAAGGAGTGGACCAGTACAGTATCAGTGTCAAGTCCATAAGAGATAATTAGATCTAACGTGTGTCCTTGTACATGGGTAGGTCTTGATACATGCTGGGTGCAACCCACAGAATCGAGGAGCGTTAAGAAGCTTTTGGCACCTGCATCCGTCTCTGTATCAACATGTATGTTAACGTCGCCCAACATCACGAATCTAGTAAACCTAACAACCAATCAGAGAGCAGATTGCCAAATTCATTGATAAAGGCAGCATATGGTCCTGGAGGTCTATAAATTAATAGGATATGGAGCGCTAAATCAGACCTAATGCTCAGCAGCATCACTTCGAATGTGTGGAAGCTCTCAGTAGTTTTTGAATCAACCTTAAATGATTCATCAAAAATTGCAGCCAGGCCTCCACCACGTCCTGCTGAGCGTGATTTATGCAGGTATGAGAACCCATCAGGGGAGGCTTCCACTAAGGAGATGGTGTCAGTGGGTCTAAGCCAAGTTTCAGTCAGTAGACAGATATCTGACTTTGTGTCGAGTACCATCTCATTAATAAGCACTGCCTTGTTTCCTAAGGAGCGAACATTCAGCAGTGAGCATTTGATTTTAGTCGGACGCTGTGTTTTATTACATACACATACATACATATATATATATATATATATAAATATTTCGTCTCTTTCCAAGATGTAGAGTAAAATACTGCACAACTATTACCTTTAAGGTTACACAGTTGTTAAATTTATCAATAAGAATAAAAACTGAATATATGCCTATTAATCAGGATAGACACTAAATATATGAGAATAATGATAAAAACTCTCATCAAAGTCCTTCTAAAAATATTGACCTCCAGACACTCGATGATCAGTAGTTTCTGGTTCTGTACCTTCTCCCTGGACGTGCAGGGCGTTATCTGCTGATTGAACGGTGATGTCAGTTGGAGCTGGGAGAATGGAACTGTTGGGATCTGCTGGCTCTGTGATGGACTGGGATTGTCTTTGCTCTGAGCGGGTTCTCCGATCTTGTTCTCGCCTCCTGCTTCTCCTCTCCTCCTGGTCTCCTCTGAGTCTCCGAGTCCTCTGCGCCCTCAGTCTCATCTGGCTCCTCCTGTTCCTCTGAGCCTCCAGCATGCGCTGTTGTGGCCTGTGAGCCTCTTATGCCCTGATCCAGGGCTCTCCTGACTGCTTCCACTGTGTTCGTCTCCTCCTGTTGATCACTCCTCCTCTTCATCATCACTAGTGTTGTCTGGCTCTGTTCTTGGCAACATATTTCTGGGGACTCGAGTACAGTGGTTAAGGTGATACCAAGTAGTACTATTCTCCACTTTTACTGCTGTGGGTGTCACGCTTACCACCTTGTGAGGACCAGTTCACCTCGATTCATTCCACTTCCTCCTGAAAACTCTTACATATACCTGGTCCCCTGGCCTTAAAGGGTTCGTGGCCTCCTCCTCCGGTTCCGGAGCACGTCTGAGCTCCTGTTGGTAAATAGCTCTGTGTACAGCAGTTAGTTGTCTCATATAGGCTCTCAGCTCTGCTTCCAATTGTTCCAAGGGAGGTCCCTGATATGGCTCCCTCAGATGGGGTACAGGCATGTGTCTACCAGTAAGCATCTGATTTTTAAAAAGGTATTGTAACAACTCAGTTGTTAAAATACCTTTTTAACAGTCTGTTGGATAAAAGCTGAACCATTGTCTGAACTTATCTGTGATGGAATTCCAAACCTTGGGATGACCTCTCTTGTCAAAAACTTGATAACAGTTCCAGCACCTTGATCTTTGGATGGGGTTGCTTCCACCCACCTGCTAAATCTGTCAGTGACCACAAGCATGTACCTGTATCCTCTCACCCTTTTAATCATGTCCACATAATCAATCACCAGATGTTGAAATGGTCCTGTAGGTACCGGTATGTGTCCAGCTGGGGTAGTGATTCCCTTTCGCACATTATTTTGGGCACAAACATCACATCTGCTCAGCAATTCATCAACCGTTCCTGTAAATATGGAGACCAAAACCCTTGTTTCTTTATTTTTCTCACCACTTCTCCTCTTGTGCAATGATCCAACCCGTGTGCATTAGTGATTAGTATTGTTAGTAATGTGTTAGGTGCATCAATAACCCTTCATGATTTCTCCATAATCCATCTCTATCTTGTTTAGCTCCTCTGTTTCTCCACATAGTTCTTTCACACAATGTTGCTTGTCTCTGCATCTCCACCAAGTCATCCAGTGTAGTTATTGGTTCTATTGCTACCATTGGTTCCATCACCGAATCCTCACATTTAGAGGCCTTTTTAGCTCCTCATCAGCCAAATTATTCCCCTTCATCACATAGTCATTTCCTTTTTTGTGTGCCTGAAATGTAACTATTTCCAGTCTTCTTGGCAGCATCATAGCACTCATCAACTCCAGTATTTGCTGCAAATGTTGTATTGAGGTTCCATCAGTCTTCTTAAAACCTCGCTCTTTCCATACCGCCCCAAACAAATGTGTAACTCCATGAGCATACGCTGAGTCAGTAAAAACATTAACACACTTTCCCTTTGGCAATCTGCACGCCTCGGTTACTGCCCTCAGCTCTGCCAGTTGGGCAGAACACGGCTGAGGACAATTTTCGGCCTTTTCTACCTCAAAAACATCTCCATTTCCTTTCCTCACCACTGCATATCCCGCATGGTTCCCCAAGTGATCCCTAAAACAGGATCCATCAACAAAATAAGTCACTTCTGCTTCCGGAATTGGTGTCGACTCTAAATCAGGTCTTAACTTAGAGAACGCCAATGAACTAGCTATGCAATCATGTGGTTTTCCCTCAAACTGGAAAGGTAATAATTCTGCTGGATTAACTGTATTACATCTCCTAAGAGTCACATCTGGAAATGTAAGCAAGAACGAATACTGCAAACTCCTCGCCTGTGTTAA
Source organism: Hepsetus odoe (assembly GCA_017165825.1). NCBI lineage: Eukaryota > Metazoa > Chordata > Actinopteri > Characiformes > Hepsetidae > Hepsetus > Hepsetus odoe. The sequence goes on from JABMDN010013109.1 coordinate 5,756, forward strand.
AACAAACCTGCTATTCTCGATCAGCTCTATGATTTAATGATGGGAATAGATGACCACTGGAAACGGTCATTGGTTGTGGTGCTTTACTGGTTGTCTTTACTGGTCTACAGCTGTGAAGGAGCTATTGCTTTTGTTCCATGTGCCACCAGTCGTCCCAGGTACTCTACCTGTGGTTGGCAATATTGTAATTTTGTTTGTGACACCTTATGCCCCCCCTCAGCCAATTTTCTGAGAACTTTAACAGAGTCTTCATGACATTGTTCTACTGTCGGGGAACACAAGATTAAATCATCAACATACTGTAGCATCGTGCTGTTTAGATCCAGTTCTTCTAGATCCTGTCTCAGGACTTGATTAAATATATGAGGGGAATGTTTGAGTCCCTGTGGTAACCTTGTATAACTGTACTGCTTCCCTCTGGATGTGAATGAGAACAGATACCTCGACTCTTCTGCTATTGGATGATAAAACATGCAGAACACAAATCTGTTACTGTAAAGATCTGATCATCTGGTGGAACGTTCATGAGTAGTGTGTGTGGATTGAGCATTTCAGCTCTCCAGTCTTCTACCGCTGCATTTACTGCTCTTAGATCATGGACCAGTCACCACTTAGTTTGATCTGCCTTTTGTACTGGGAGTACTGGAGTGTTACATGGGCTTCTCATCTCTATCAGTCCTCCTGCTTCTACCAGCCCTAGTATAGTTCTCTCTGTTCCCTGCTCAGCTTCTGGTTTTAGTGGATGCTGACCTCTCCTAGGTAGTTGTGCTCTAGGTTTCAATCTGATCTGAACTGATGAAGCTGATTTTACCTGTCCCACATCTGTCCCACATCTGTCTCATGTCGCAACCACAGTTCTTCTTGAACTTGCTTAATCATTTGTTTTTTCAGGGAATGTTCTTTTCACAGATCTTCTCCACTGGTGTTTTCACCTTACACTGTCCCTCGAGGGTCTTCGCTTTAGTGTTTTTAGTCATCTTTATTCTTTGATTCTCTTTGTCCCACTTATTATGATGAATGTTATTATTATTATTATTACCACTACTAATATTACTATTATTATTATTATTATTATCCCTGCGATGGGCTGGCGACCTGTCCAGGGTGCGTCCCCCGTCCTCGCCCTGTGTGCGCTGAATTGGACGCCAGCACTCCCCTGCGACCCCGTTTGGGACAAGCGGCAGATGATGGATGGATTATTATTATTATTATATATTTTAATTATTTATCTATTTATTTTAAAAACACTTAAAAACACTTAAACCCTTAATAATTTATTAGTGATGTTTTTACTTTATAATTGATTCTTCTAAGATCAGCAACTCAGTACCAAATTTTCTTGGCACTCAGCCAATCTTTATCAGAAGAGTTTCTGGGCGCTGGGCCATTCTTGTTCACTGCTTTATAGACCCTCACAGACCTTCATAGACCCTCACAGACCCTCATAGACCCTCACAGACCTTCATAGACCCTCATAGACCCTCACAGACCCTCATAGACCCTCACAGACCCTCACAGACCCCCACCCTTCTAATGTGTTCCTCTCCTTTCTTCTTGCTCTAATTCTGCTTAATTGTTATAGAAAAAATATACAAAAATCACTTCACACTCTTATAAGGCCTTCAGTCAAAATTCACACATCACCCATATGCGCGCACACACACACAAATACACTTCTTCACACACTCCTTCACACACTTCTTCACACACTCCCCTTAACGCCTCTGACACTGGCAACCACACACACTCACCAGAACTGCAGTTACACACACCTACACAAAGTAGCTTCTTCTCAAAGTGATCACTCTCTATCACACATTACTACATTCCTACTTTTTTGGCAGCTGCAACACACGTGTACACACAAATCTTACTTCTTTCAGTTCTCTATGAACAATCTTTTAAAACAACAATTAGTCACTCAGTATTAATAAAAATGAACAACACAAACCACAAGTTTGGACGTAAACCTCGCCGTCCGGCCTGTTGTGAGGAAGATGTACCGCTGACCTCACAGTGCGACTGCCACAGGTTTATCTTCAGACAGAGACACACATCAACTTCACGTAGGAATACCGTTCCTGCTTCATCCTCAAACAAACAGCAAAGGTCAACACGATCGTTCAACTCCTTGTTCTCGAAGCGACTGCCATATATCCTAGCGGCCTATCGACCCACCGTCAACGCCCCCTCAGGAATTTCAGAAGAAAGTCAGATTCGTCAACCCACTTTACTGGAGCTACCAGCCATGGGCACAGTACCTGTCCGAGATCTCTCAGGCTTTTACATGCGCTTCACGTGACCCGTAATATATTACAGGCTTTAAAAGCTGACTGCCCTAACAGGGTCAAGCCAACACTGGCGTGCACGCTCAGATTCCACTATTTACAATTGGACCACAGCTCCACCTCTTTGACTTCAGCAAAAAGTTAATTTTTAGAGTGGATTTCACCCTCTCACTCCACAGTTCCAATTTCTATGAATACTCATTTATCATTCTTTTGTAATAAACACAAACATTAAGTACAGTTCTTTATTGGAGAGGTGCACAGGTCTCCTAGTGGCCCAAGCCCCCCTCTGCTGGTCTGTAACACAGAACCTAAACTAAAAGGCAGCAAATCTGAAATAATGCTTACCTTTAATGTTCTCTGCCAGATCAGCAGTGGCCCGAGGAGCCCGTACGGCCTCTTTTCAATCCTGCCGACAACGCCAAAATATGTAGTGGAAAATTGAAGTGTGAGCCTGAGTCTGAAACTTTTTTCAAAACTCAAAAAAAAAAGTCAAAAATCAAACGAAGTCAAAAATCAAGCAAAGTCAGAGAGATGCAGCACAACCAATTTACTGAAGAGTTTCAGCAGGCGTGGTCCAGTGGGAGCAGCTCCAATTGCTCATCCCAACTCCGGACTTTAAATACATTTCATTCACCTTTAAAATTTACATAAATCCATCCCATTAATAGTTTTCCACCAATAATATTCAGTGCTGTTATGATTAAAACCTCAGTTCCCCACCTTTGCCCCTTTCCCATCATTAGACTTAGGCCCTCTCACTGCTACCTTCCTGCCTTATCTACCATCTATATTTCAAAGCCTCCATCCATCCAGGCTCCCAATTAAAAGTGTTTTTCACTGATGCCTTCCTGTCTTATCTACCACCGGTATTTCAAGGTGTTCCTCCCATCCAGCCTCCCAATTATGAGAGCAGCTGCCTGATTAGAACTGCACCTGTTGCTACCGGTCGTCTATGAGCACTATTGTTCAATTAAAGATGTTCCTCTTTCCTGCTGCATGTTTTCTGGGAACTCATGAGATGACGCAAGCAAGAAAGAATGTAAGTATTTGCAGGTGCATCTACTTGCTGTCTTCTGGGGTCAGATTTAGGCAAACAAACTCTGAACTCTGCACTATGAGACAGGGGCAAAAGTAAAGGGATTTTTACTATAGGATCAAAGCCAGTTCTTAACACAGTAGGGGCTTCACAATGAACGTTAACTGGGACACTAATCTTTAACGGATCCAACCAACTTTTTCAGGGGACTTCAAGCAAAGGACCAACTTTTCAGGATCTGAAGGAATTTGCCTCAAATGGCTCAAAATGTGGTGGCTGAGCCAGAATGGAATCGGTTCCATGATGGTGGTAAATGGTGGAGTTTCTCAGTCACCTGATGTACCTGGCTGACTGAGAGACATCGAAAGTGGTGCGAGAGGAAGCAGAAACCTGACAAGCCTGCTGGGGTCTGGGCCCAGCTAAAGGCTAACTCTAGCCGGCCAGCTATCTTATCCGTCCTCCTTGCTAATGTCCGCTCCTTGGACAATAAACTTTACATCCGACTTCAGCGGACCACCCAGCGTGAGTACAGGGACTGCTGTATTTTAGTTTTTACTGAAACATGGTTCAGAGACAGCGTGCCCCCATTCAGCCAGCAGGACTCTCCACATTTACTTGGATGGCAAGACTCGTGGAGCGGGGCTGTGTGTTTACATCAACATATGCTGTGCTGGTCTTGGTACACTGTTCATCCCTGCTGGAGGTCCTGACAGTCAGATGTAGATCTTTTTATCTGCCCAGGGAGTTCACTAATGCTAACAGCGCTAATGCCAAAAGCGCACTGGCTGAACTATCAGCGAGCTCCAAAACACACAACCGGACAGACTTCCCCCATCGCCACCACCTCGGATACTCAGACCACATCTCTGTTCTGCTGATACCAGCATACAGACCCATCTTCAGGTGTGTGAAGCCCATCCTGAAGCAGGTTAAAACTTGGCCCCCAGGAGCCATCTCTGCTCCTCAGGACTGCTTCAAGCACACCGACTGCACCACTTCTACACATGGTTTGATGCGGAGAACAACACGGCAATGAGGAAGACCATCCCTCCTCCTAACGACCAGGTTCTCTGTATGAGGTGCTCTTTGCTGAGAGTCAACCTATGGAAACTGCTGGTCCACACAACATATCTTGCTATGTGCTCAGTTCTCTAACATCAACCACGGTTGTTCCAAGGTGCTTCAAGACCACCACCATCATCCCTGTGCCAAAGAAATCATCTGTCTCCTGCCTCAATGGCTATCGTCCCATCACACTCACACCTGTCATCATGAAGTGCTTCGAGAGGCTGGTCATGAGGCACAAAAAGACAGTGAGGTCCACCCTCACTGGACCCTCTGCAGTTTGTGTATTGTCCAAATTTCTTATGACCAATTCTCATCTGGACAGAAAGAACAGTTATATCAGAATGCTGTTACATCCGTGGTGGGTCTGATCAGCGGTGGCGACAAGGCGTCGTACAGAGAGGAGATACAACAACTGACAGACTGGTGCAGAACCAACAACCTGACTCTGAACGTCAACAAGACAAAAGAGATGGTTGTTGATTTCAGGAGACCACATTGTGACACTCTTCAGTGAACATCAACAGCTGACCCGTGGAGATGGTTCAGAAC
>JABMDN010013134.1:5000-12176 GCA_017165825.1 Hepsetus odoe
GGATGTGAGGACCTACATCCACAGAAGATCTGTGCTCAGTTCTCCAAGATGTTTGGAATAACCTACCAGCCGAGTTCCTTCAAAAACAGTGTGCAAGTGTACCTAGAAGAATTGCTGCTGTTTTGAAGGCAAAGGGTGGTCACACCAAATATTGATTTGACTTAGATTCTCTTCTGTTCATTCACTGCATTTTGTTGTTTGATGAAAATAAATGATTGATAATAAATGAAACATTTCTGAAAGCATTATTTGCTTACAGCATATTTTCACATCTCCCGGATAAGGATAAGGAATAAAAGAAATTCATATTCATTTTTTACTTTACAGCATCGTTGTCTTTATAGTTTATAGTATAGTAACATGTTTAATATTTACATATATTATAGCATTACATAAATATCAAGTGTATTTTAATTGAATAAATTGTACTGATTCCAAAATTCAGGATTTAAAATATTAAACATGTTTAATGTTTAAAAAAAAAAAAAATATATATATATATAGTATTAAACAGTATTTAGAAATATATAAATCATTAAATGAGACTGAGAGAGAAACCCCACCAGGGCAGTGATTTCTGTTACAGATTAAAATGAACTGAGCACAGATCAGAGCCACACACAGAACCAGAGCTGCTCCCAGAGAGATCACAGTGAGATCTAGAAATGAAGAAATGTAGATCAGCTCAGACGTATCGGAGTGTTTTATAAAGACTTTCACTGAAGAATCACCATCATGTGACCAATAACAGAAGATAAATCAGCACATTTACTTAGAACATAGATAAAAACATCAATGCTACAGAATTTAATTAATTCAGAATAAGGTTTTAGTGATGATGACCAGATAGTATAAATCTCTATATTAAAATAAACATCAATAACAGATTTTGATATTACATAATAAAAATAACTAGATTGAAGTTTGGCACATAATTTTTTATGGGCTTCCAAATATTAGATGAAAACTTTGTGGAGCTTTAGTTCCTTCAGAAACTCAAAATTTTTGATGAGCAGATAATCACTGTTAAATACATTCAGTTCTGCCATACTGTCAAATTTATACTCAACATTATAATCAACTTTGAAGTCAAGTTTATAATTAAATGTATAGTTAATTTAAAAGAGCATTAAAGGTTTGTTGGTTTATCTTTAATCATCAGCTGATAGTTCTGTATTTCTAAATGCAAATATGAAGTAATTATATATTCATTATAATAAAAACATGAGCAAAGTAAATGAGCCAGGCTTACTCGGCTGAACTATTATTCACCAATAAATAATCAATTTATATTTATAAATATCAAATTATAATATATTCTAATAATATGCATTACAAAAATAATCCTACCAGTCTTTCTCAGTTGAACTGTTGCTCCATCGATTCTCCCACAAGCAGCTACAGCGCAGTAGTAAGTTCCAGTATCAGCGTCGCTGGAGATGTTCTTGGAGAAGGTGTTCACATAGCTGTGAGAAGAGGAGCTGATCTTCCTCTCACTGCTTTTCTGATGAGTGTAAATGATTTCAGGAGAGGTTTGTCCTGCAGCTCTGAACCAGAGCACTCGGAGGTCTTCTGCACTAATCTTGGAGGAGAAGGTGCACTGCAGAGTCACTGACTCTCCTGGAGACACTGACCCCGATGCTGGACTTAGTAGAACCGATACATTTACCTGAGGAAGATCTGGTCAAAAAGATAGACATCTGATAGACGTGTCTCCAAACACACGAAAGATCAGACAGTTATCAAATAACTTTCTACAGAATTACAGCTGAACTGCAGCCTGATAGACACGAGACTGTGTTCATCATTTCAGCTGAGAATACTTTATGTTCTAAAACACTAATTTGAAAATACTTTGGTGTAAAATCTGCACAAATGTTTAAAAACCATATTCGTTTTTTCATCGCATTTCTTCTTTCTTAAACAGTTAAAATGAGTTTATCTTTTAAAACAGTAAATTTATTACCTGTTACAGCAACGAAAGTGCCATTACTGATGGTAAAAGTTTGGCCATCACTTATAATACAACAGAAGTACATTCCTTCATGATCTTTATGAGTGTTTTTAATAATCAGAGTAAAGTCGTCCCTGGTTACATTGTATTTCTTGTCTTCTATAAATGGCACCATGTTTTCTAGCTGTGTTGCCACTTTCTCCAGATTCTGTCCCAGACGCTGTTTGTACCAAAGCTTATAGCCTCGATCAGACTTTCCAACCTTGCAATGAAGAGAAACATCTTCACCAAACTTAGCCGAAATTAAAGTTTGTCCATTACTGTCCACAGCTTCAGCAGAACCTATAAAATGGAACAGAGCTGAAAGAACCAGGAAATCACTTTTGTAATTTTTTTTGTAATTTTCAATTAGAAGCCAAGAATCTAAAAGTATATATTTTGTTCAAGTTCATAACTTACATAATAAGTAGTGAAATAAAATGATAATCCACACTCGAGTCTTCATCGTGGGAGACGCAGCTTTTGTTTGAAGCAAACGGGAAAGAAACCATTTGAGTATTAGCTGCTGACTCTGAAAGATGAATCTCATTGGCTCACAAATACCACAGTTAGTTTTTTTCTTTTTCCACTCTGACCCATGCCCACCTCTTAATTAGATGAGCGTCATCACATGTAGTTTAGGTTCCAAAACACATGGTTCTATATCTGTATGTTGTGAGATATTATACAGCCTGTTGATCTGTTTTAAAACAAGGTTGATGAAGAAAAGCTGAAGCAAAAATAGCACTAATGGTCTTTAGAGAACCAACGAAGCATGTAAGTGAGTCTGATCTTCAGCGAAGCCACAGCTGTCCATGAACATGAAGACTGGGAGAATAACTGATTCCCAAATCACTGGTCGGATCTCATTCTCCTCCCATCGCTCAGCATGATTGACATTTGGGTTCTCCTCAAACTGTTTTCAGCTCTCAAAATATATGGAGGCAAACAAAACCTGAAAGAAGAAAGAACGGAAACCCCCTTCAGTCACTGCAGCATCAACACTGTTAAGGTCGAATGCAGGTCAGACTCAGTACGACTCCAAATCAGGAACAAAGTGGAAAAAAAAACAGAAAAACAAAATCTGAGATTCTTACATTTACTTTCTCTCGCTTCTCATTGCAGACAGTTTGAACCCCAGATGTTTTGACTGGTCAACTTCATTCCACAAAATAAAGTGTTGTCACATTACCCAAAGTTCCTAACAGGTCCAGTGTTCTGTTGTCAGGAGCAACATTCTGACTTGTGATTGATGAGAGCATATTTTGAATATAACTGGATCTTTCTGCACTTCATTCATTTCAGATTTGAGATCTCTGAACATTATTAAAAAAAGATTTCCAGGTACAGACGACTCAGTCTGTCCACACTCAGTATTGAGTCCTTATGTACCAAAGTGTTGGATTAGGAGGAGTTTGTCGAGTGGTCTTGGGAAGTGTTTTACTAAATAATATAAAGTTGACTAGACAAAACATTAGATCTCGGGTTCAAACTGTCTGCAGTAAAATTAAAGTGAGCTTTTTCTGACACTGTCCCATTTTTTTCTTAACTGGTGTTGTAAACAGTAATATGTGGCCCTGCTAGCTTTTATTAAATCTGTGTTTTATTGAAAGGCCTATTTTCAGCATTTTAGTGTCTCAACAATTAGTTAGCAGTTATGAAGACCTATATTTTAATTTTCTGCCAATCTAGAAATTAGTGATTATCTATTGTCAATCAAATTCAGCACATGTAACAGCCAATAACAACTCAGAAAACTCAGTGCTAAACCCGTTCACTAATTCATTGTTACTATAACGTTTGATGAGACATTTGACTTAGAAGCGTTTTTTTTATTTTCTTCAACTTATTGATTTTATTCATGTCAAGCTGCTACAGCACAGTAGTAAGTTCCAGTATCGGTGTCACTGGAGATATTCTCGGAGAAGGTGATCACACAGCTGTGTGAAGAGGAGCTGATCTTCCTCTCACTGCTGCTCTGATTAGTGTAAATGATTTCAGTAGAGGATCGTCCTGCAGCTCTGATCCAGAGCACTCTGAGATCTTCTGCTCTGATCTTGGAGGAGACGGTGCACTGCAGAGTCACTGACTCTCCTGGAGACACTGACCCCGATGCTTGACTAAGTAGAACTGATACATTGATACATGATGTCAATTGATACATGAATTTAAATTGTTTTCATGCAGTGATTCAAGAGAAAAATGCAACACTACTTTTTAAAAGCACCTTTTCATTTTAGTAACAGAAGCACCAAAGTGTTCAGTCAACTGAGATACAAGTTTATATCTGATAACACTCAGTAAGAAAGGAGAAACGTGTTTGTAGTTAACTGGTTTAATGTTTGTATTTAAATGCTCTTCAGTGCTTCTGTGATTTATTGATTGGCGGCCCAATGGTTTGAGAAGAAGACTAGCAAATGAAAGACTGCTGATTGAAACCCCTGGACCAGCAGGAACAATGTGGTCAAATCTGCTTACTTTCCCACGGCTGCATTCACAGCTGTAGCATCCTTGGGCAGGGCACGTAAACCAACAATGAAAAGTATTGCAGCCCACTGCTCCTGGTGTGTGTTCACTAACAATGTGTTCATGAAGAGTGACATTCAAAGGAGTGTGTGTAAGCACAGGAACGTCTTCTTAAAAAATCAATAAAGTTCTTACAGATGAATCATTTACATTTCTTCATATTATTCTTGTCAATAGATAATCCATTTTAAATAGCATCTTATTTCAAGATATTAACAAATTTAATATTCTTGGTTCTATACAAGTGTTAATAGCCATATCCAGGACCCAGGGAGCAGTGCTGTGGATGGTACCATCCCTAAGGGGTACCTCATGATGACCTAATGGTCTGGGATTCAAACAGCCTTCTGATTATGGAGCCTCATTCTTAATCAGGTTGCCTCCACTGCTTTAAGATTTAATATTACACCTGCAAAGTGAGCACTGCAGGGAAAACACTGCAGGGACCAAGGACTGAGCCATGGGGAGCTCCAATAGTGAATTCTAAAGTTTGAAAAATTCTGAAATCTGATTGGATGGAAAATACAGTATGTGGTTTGCTCTGGTTGTTGGTCAAACGAGGGCTTTTTGAGTGAAGAAAGATCTGAGCAGAACCAAAGGAGCTGACAGAAGAGAGGACAGCCTCAGAATAGTGTGTACGCTGAAGTGAAATACTCTAGTATGTTTCCACATAAATCCACAGACATTATAACAATGATCAGACTCACTTCCTGTTCTGTTTTCTGGGCTGGTCTTTAGTAGAGTGTTGGAGCTTCTAGTTACACTTATGTAATTTAATCTTTTCTTCTGCAAACATGCAAATAAAATAAACTTTAACATAAATCAAGACTTAAGACTATTTCATGGAAAATCTGAACAGTGTGTTAGTGTAATATCAGTGTATATCAGGACAGTGTGGGCGGAGTTACACTATGGCTCCTCCTTCACCAGAGTATAAAAGCTGCAACTGATATCTTTTCCTTCTTACCAGGGGCAGCGGTGGCCTTGTGGTTAGAGAGTTTCCCCAGTTTGGAAGCATGACTATTCAATTCCCTTCACCATTAATTAGCCCTGAAGTACCTTTGAGCTAGGTACCGTCCCTGTCACTGCTCCCCAAGTGCTTTCAATAGCTGCCCCCTGCTGCATGTGTATGCATGGGTGAAACGCACAGGTTGAATTTTGTTGTGTTGTGCTGTACTGTGTTTCACAGTGACAAGGGTAGTCACTTTCACTTTACCAAGCTTTCCCATCGCTCATACTACAAAGTTTCCACAGGATGCTGAGCTGTTTCTGTGCTTCACAAACCACAGGACAGCGTTCTTCAAACACAATGTGTAAACATCTACAGAGGCTCTACAGATACATCATATCTCACATATAAATCATCAACAAAGACAAAGCAGCTTCCTCTCCCTTCAGGTCCATCTGCAGGCAGCAGGTCTTTTAGGTATTAATATAAATAAATGGGCACAATTTATTCAGATTCATATCTCACACACATTCAGTATTTCCCTTCATAATAACGTCCTTATGTAAAATAACCAGTTAGAGAAGAAAGAAAACAGACTGTAAATATGCTGCATGTTAGGTTTTATTTACTGCAACTATCAGGTGTATTGATTTGTTTGCATTTAAAAAAACATTACACTGTTTATTGCACTTTTAGAGCTGATTTTAGGATGTTTTAAATGGTAAATGTCTAAAGTACAACATCCTTACAAATACAGAGTTGTCTTTGTAATACATTTGTTGGTAAAAGCACAAAAGTCCAGTGAGTTCCTCAAATAAAATATAGAATGAAAAAAACGGATAATACAGGTCGCAGTGTTTCAGTTGTGACTGATTGCATTAAACAGTTTTAAAGAGCACATACAACCAAGTGTGTGTTTCTCATTAATGTCTTTAAAAAAAGCATATTTTTCACATTCAAAGGACACAGACAGACCTCTAAAGAGAAAATCCTAATTGTATTAACAGAGGCTTAAAAAGGATAGAATATCTTCTTTGACGTCCTGCTCCAGCAATCTGAAGTTCATCCACACTTTAAAGGGTGGTCAGTGTAAATGACCCAAAATCATAAACAATCCAGTCCAGAGTACAGTCCATCAGAGACGAGCAATGTTTTTTCCGTCCATAGTAATTCCCACATAGACCTCATTGGTCCTGCATGTCTTGTCCTTGCCTCGTCTCCTCCCTTGTGGAGTAAAAATAATAAAGTCAGAATTTCTGGTGCATTTCAATCATTTGGTATCTCACCGTCTGTAGATGTCAGTCGTGAAGCAGTTCCTTTCCCAAGAAAGAGCAAACTCCTGCCTGTCTTTGTCCACAATGAGGGAGTTTCACTTTTATAGGAATAGAAAAATACAGACTCCAAGTTTGACTGCAGGTCAGTTTGTGCATCTTTGAATCTAACTGGTCACATCTGATCTTGAAGTAGTGCCATCTTCATATCTGCCTGTCCAGTGACTGCAGACTCACACTTTTCCTTTTCCAGCCTTTCAGGATCCACAGTTTCAGTGTAAAGAGCAGAACGCTTTGCTCGCCAGCTGTCTGTTTACTACAATAATAGAATGATGTTGCAGTGGGACGCTTTTAAAGTAAGCAGGCTTTAAAATTATCCTCTAGTTTCTTCAGTGTAAACCCTGAGTGGACTCTATCCCACAACCACCAGTTTAACA
>JABMDN010013135.1:0-12806 GCA_017165825.1 Hepsetus odoe
TAGTGCCCCGGTGGGGAACAGCGGTCTGGCTCCCTCTAGTGCCCCGGCTGGGACGGGCTCTTACAACAACCAACTCCATCCTCTGTATTTAACCCACACACACGTTCAGCACCCAAATCTTTCACCTTTTGCTAAAGGTGTCTGTGGAGAGTAACACTGACGGGTTCTAGATTTGTTCTGAAAGCTCTGTTATTGCAAATCTGCACACGGGACAATAACAGAGGATTCAACTCAGACGTGTTCAGACTGATGGAAGGAGTCTGTTCTGAAGATGGAAGAAAGGACAAATATCGTATATTGTTAGGAAAGCTGCTTGGCCTCCTGAATGAACTCTTCTCCCAGGGAGATGATATTTCACATACAATTCCCTCCACAATTATTGGCACCCCTGGTTAAGATATGTTCTTAGGCTTCTAATAAATTCTGTCTTTTTCCTAAAAAACAAAGACTCACAACACAAAAAAGAGAAAAATCCAGCCTTTAATTGAAGAAGATTTATTAAATGGGAAAAAAATCTCACATTAAGAAAATTTTTTTTATACATGAAATAATGTGTGCCACGATTATTGGCACCCCTGCTGTTAATATGTCGTACAACCCCCTTTTGCAAACAAGGCAGCACTAAATCTTCTCCTAGAAGATTTCACAAGGTTGGAGAATACGGAGATAAGGATTTCTGACTATTCCTCTTTGCACAATCTTTCTAGATCATCCAGAGTCCTGGGTTCTCTCGTATGCACTCTCCTCTTCAGCTCACCCCACAGGTTTTCAATGGGGTTGAGGTCTTGGGATTGAGGTGGCCATTTTTGTGTAGATTTTGCCTCTTGTTTAGGGTCATTATCCAGCTGGAAGACCCAATGATGACCCTTCTTCAGCTTTCTGGTAGAGGCCAGCAGATTTTGATATAAAATGTCCTGGTATTTCAAGGAGTTCATGATGCCACGCACCCTAACAAGGTTCCCAGGGTCTCTGGAAGAGAAACAAACCCACAGCATCACAGATCCTCCACCATATTTACAGTGGGCATGAGGTGCTTTTACACAAACTCATTCTTGGATTCACACCAGAACCACCGTGAAGGTTTGTTGTGTTGGATTCTCCGATTGAGAACCGAGGTTCGAGGAGTCAGTGATGAGGCGAAGAGGTTTTAAGCTATATCCAAGTTTATTAACAGAAGAGTAACAGAGTTCTTGCAAGATGTCAAAAGACTGGTCAGTGTTCCTCTCTATGTTGAATCCTTTCTCTCTCTAACTTGCACAGTTCAGAGTGTGCCTTTTTATCTGTCTCCGGGAGCTCCAAGGCCTCCGGTGGAGACACCTGATCTAAGACTGGGACCTTGTTTGGGTGTTTTTAACTTGCAAAGAAAGTGTTACTCAGAAGAGAACAGAGAATATATGCGTATATATAAGTAAGTAAATCAAGCTACAATCCGTCACTCCCCCCTGTGATTCTATGTAAACCCATTGAATCAACATTAAATCATTAAATGAACACTAATTTAATTGAATTAAAACAAAGACCCTGATCATCATACTAAATATTCGAAATCAAACTGCGATGAATTAATTATACTATCGTCATCATGTATCATTACAGGTAATGATCAAATATTTCCACATCTGGAGACAGAGAGACTACATTGACATGTACAGCCTTACATGTCCTGGAAACAAAGCATAAAACAGTCTTGATTATCAGGAGAATCAGAGTAATTGAACATATGAGTACAACAAAGCCTTGAAGAATATGAGTGGCTAGAACCTCAAATGTGCTGGTGAACCATCCGAAGGGGTCCACTGAAGCTGTAGAGGCGGTGTGCATAACCCTGACCTGTTTTCTGATCTCTGAAATTAGAGTTGAGACATTATGGGACACGTCTGGAATGAATGAGCAACACTCGTCCCCAATAACAGCACACGTTCCACCTTTTTCAGCAAGCAAGAGGTCAAGAGCCAACCTGTTCTGGAGAGTCATGTGTCTCATATTGATTAGTTCATGATTAATTTGATCTAAAGTACGTGCTGTATCATTATTTACATCTTCCATTACTCTCACTACTTCTCTAATCTCATCTAAAGCTACTGTTGTTCCATAATTAGGAAAAAGAGCTGAAAAGAATCTTTTAGCAGGTTGTGCTTCAAGTTCATGAGAATGAAATAAATCCCGTTTGTGTAAATGATTAAGTCTAGGATCAGTGGTATGTCTCAAGGCTGGTATGGCGTAAGCTGCATAACATGTACCTGACCATCGTTCAGGCAGATCACTGTAAGCTGTGTTACCACAAACGTACACGGTCCCGTTCACAGAGGGAGCGTCATCTGAGAAATATGCAGTTTTGGAAATCAAGGTAAATTGTACAGAATGATCATTCAGACGTACTATGACCGACGGTACATCAGGTGTGATGGCTAAATGACATACACTAGTACCCAAATAAGGCCCAGAACCGTTATTACTCCAACATAGATTTCCCTTGGGTGTGTACGCTAACTTTATGGGTGTATCGGGTTTAGTTATTGGTCTTACGTGGTGATTAGCAGTTATGACTCTCATTACCCAAATCCTCTCGTTTCAGAAAGGGACAGGTGCAGTCGTGATCAGTGATGGCGAGGGGAACTGCAATTTGTGGGAATATTTCCGCGCCATGTGGAATTAGGCCACAGATCCAACAATCTGACTTGTTAAATACTTTTGCAAAACCATGTGCTGCAGCTATAAAGGTGTTTCCCCTTAAACCGTCATTGTGACTGACCACGAGAGCAACCTGTAAATACAAACACAAGAGAAGGTTGAACATCATGGTACTCTTCATACACATAAGTATTTATGTATGTGTATGTGTGAATGGGTTTACTGTCTTCAGGCTGGTTGAAGTTTCATCCACTTCGTTGCCCAGCAGCGGAGGCTACTAAGGGAGAGGTTACTAGCACTTCACCTTAGAGCATTCCTCTATGTCAGGAACAAAGTTCACTCTCTTGCAGTGGCTGGCATGGATCCACCTCTTCTTGCCAGACACCTTCACTGCAGCAGATGTAATCAGGAGCACCTGGTATGGGCCCTCCCACTTTGCACCAAGTGGCTCTTTTTGTGGTTTTCGGACTAGCACCCACTCACCCAGCACCAATGAGTGACCCCCTCCCTCCGGCTGGGCCCATGCGTTGGCTACCTGTTGAGAGGCACATTGAACGGCATGTATCAGTTTGTCACAGTATTCAGCCAAAGCATCGCTAGCGAGGTGAACATCTGCTTGTCTCAAGTCAAAGCTTCCTGGCAGGTTCATGGAGCGGCCAGTGATAATCTCATATGGACTGAGTCCAGTTTTCTTGTTTGCTGTCGCTCTGATGCTGCACAGGACAATAGGCAGGGCCAAGGGCCAAGCAAGGCCTTCTTGGTGGTATTTGGAAAGACGACTTTTGATCACACCATTCATTCTCTCCACTTGTCCTGAAGACTGAGGATGATGAGGACAATGGAATGCCCATTCGATGC
This sequence comes from Hepsetus odoe, assembly GCA_017165825.1. Lineage (NCBI taxonomy): Eukaryota > Metazoa > Chordata > Actinopteri > Characiformes > Hepsetidae > Hepsetus > Hepsetus odoe. Next base: position 3,490 of record JABMDN010013135.1, read on the forward strand.
CCATCAGTCGACAAATTTCTTGACAAACTGCACCTGTGAAGTGTGTCCCTTGATCTGAGTCAATGCGGCAGGGCAGGCCCCATCTCGGTATGAAATCCTTCACCAGGGTTTTCGCTGTGTGGGCAGCCGTTGCTTTTCGGCACGGTGAGGCTTCCACCCATCTTGAAAACTTGTCCATAATGACCAACACGTCTGAATATCCATGGCTCATTGGTAAGGTGATGTAATCAACCTGCAGATGCAGAAAGGGTCCTGGCGGTGCAGGAACCTTCAATGTTGGGATTGGAGTTCCAGGTCCTGTGTTGTTTTTCTGACAGGTCATGCACTGACCAACAACTTGTTGTGCCTGAGCACGAAACTGAGGACTCCACCATTGGTGGTTGAACCGATTAATCATTTTCTCAAGACCAATGTGTCCAACAGAATGGATTTGCTGTGTGAGATATGGAACTAGTGATGCTGGAGCCACTGTTCTCTGTGAATCTCCAAATCTCCAAATATCGTCTTGATGCAGTTTTGCACCCTTTTCCATCCACGTCCATCGTTCTTCAGCTGGGCTGTTGTGTTGCATGTTTTTGACGTCTTCCATGTGTTTGTGGAGTGCTCTGACACTGGCTTCAGCCTTTACGCTGGATCCACCTTTCTCTGCAGCGATTTTTGCAGCCTCATCAGCGAGAGCATTTCCTCTGTGTTCCATTGCGACGGTTTTGGTGTGTGCTTTGCACTTCATGATTGACACTTCTTTTGGGAGTTGAACCGCGTGTAATAGTTCTTCCACGAGTTCTCCATTTTTCACTGGAGTACCTGCTGCTGTTAGAAATCCTCTTTGTTTCCACAGTAGTCCAAAATCGTGGACAACACCAAAAGCATATCTTGAATCTGTGTAGATGTTTGCTGTTTGGTTTTCAGCCAGTTTGCAGGCTTCGATGAGAGCTTTTAATTCTGCTTGCTGAGCGGAGGTCCCTTTTGACATGTTTCCGCTGATCAGAACATCTGTTTCTGATGTCACCGACCATCCTGCACTTCTCAATCCATTCTTGACCATTGAGAAACCGTCGGTGTACAGCACCAGATCGGGATTCTGCAAAGGTACTTCTTGGGTGCTCGCCACTTCCTCCATTGTTGTGATTATTTCAACACAATCATGGTCATCGATTTCTGTGTCTGTTGGGAGTAGAGTCGCAGGGTTGGACAGACTTGCTTTTTCAATGACAATATTGGATGATTCCAAGATGGTCGACCATTTCGCCCATCGAGCGGCTGTGACTTGTGATGCTCGAATCAAGGTTAGCAGAGTATGGACTGCGTGTGGACATTTGACCACCAGTGTTTGATCTAAAACCAGGCTGGAAACTGTGTTAACGGCCAAATATGTTGCTTGAAGTGCTCGAAGACATGGACCCCATCCAAGGGCCACGTTATCCAGTTTCGCTGAGTAGTATCCAACAGGTCTCTGCAAACCGCCATGATCTTGGGAAAGCACTGCTGTCATGTATCCATGTCTTTCATGGACATTCAGTGTGAAAGGTTGTCCAGTGTCTGGAATTCCCAGAGCGGGTGCTTGACATAGCACCTTCTTCAAGTTTTGGAAAGCTTGGATTTGGCTTTGGTCCAACTCGATTGGATCTGTTGGATCCTTCCGTCCTTTTAGCAGATCAATCAAAGGTTGTGCGATTTCGGTGTACGAATCAACCCATGCTCGGTTGTAGTTGCACAATCCCAAGAAAGAGCGCAATTCCTTAATTGTTTTTCGGCTCTTTTGCTGTCTTGATCGCTTGTGTTCGATCTTGAGTGATTTCCCGTTTTCCCTGTGAAATCTTCTGTCCAAGGTAAACAACTTCAGCTTGCATGATTTGGGCTTTGGTGAAGCTTGCTTTGTGCCCTTTTTCATATAGGAAGTCCAAGAGATGCAAAACATCTTGTTCATGTTGGTCTTCTTCCTCTGAAGCAATCAGGATGTCATCAACATATTGAATGACTGTTGATTCCATTTCTGGAAGTTCACGAAGGTGGTGTCTCAACGCCATGTGATATACTGTAGGACTCAAGTGCATTCCCTGTGGAAGACGGGTGAATTGATACTGTTGACCACTTATCGTGAAAGCGGTCCAAGGCTGTGACTCTTTGTCGAGAGGCACGGACCAAAAGCCGTTTGCCATGTCGAGAACCGTAAACCATGTGTGTTCCGGTTTCAGGACTTGGAAGATTGTACTAGGATCTGCAACTAATGGTGTCAATTTCTCAATGTATTGATTTGCCACTCTGTAATCAATTGTTAGGCGCCAAGAACCATCTGGTTTCCTTACTGGCCACACAGGGCTGTTGAAGGACTGTTTGCTTTGGTGATGACGCCATTTCCTTCAAGCTGTTTGATGACTTGGACGATGCCTTCAGAGGAGACGCGACTGATAGGATATTGCTTGGTGCAGGGCGGGGTGGTGCCCTTGAGCTTGACCGGTTCCATCTTCAGAAGGCCGCAGTCAGTTTTTGTCTGTGCCCATATTGGATTTTCCTTCAGTTAAAGTTTTTCCAAGCGCCTCAAGTTCCAAGATAATTTTCCTTGTCTGATGTCCAATGATGAGTCAATTTGAAGCAGCACATCCAGTCCCAAGATTGGGGCTGATATGTCTCCGACCCATAGCACACATTCCTTAGTCACTGGTCCAATTTGAAAATCAATCTGGTTTGACGTCTGCAGGTGGATCACCTCGCCTCCTGCTGTGGTTACTTTCTTTCTATTTTTGCCTAATTGCAAATTGCATTGTTCTGCAACTCGTGTCGGGATACAAGTGATTTCAGCTCCAGTGTCTATGAGAAAATCTATTTCTGTGTCATTAATCGTTATGCTGGCATACAATCCATCTGCCCGATGCTCTACCAGTGCCAGAATTGACTGGAGAGCGGGCTCACTCAGTTTTTTGTCTCTGCTGCGCTTAGGAGCTGACACCGCTGACTCGGGGTCAGTTTGCGGAATCTCTCAAATTGATCAAATAGATTACCCTCTCCGGTGTCATCACTGTTTTGTGATCCGTGGTCATTGCCCTGATCACCTTGTGGTTTGTCATTCGCTTGATTCGGATTCTTCCGAAACCAACACTGTTTTGCCCAATGCCCATTCTTTCCACACATAATAATAATAATCCTTTATTTTTAATCCCACAAATGGGAAATTCGCTCTCTGCATTTCACCCATACACACATGTGCAGCAGTGGGCTGCTATTGAAAGCGCCCGGGGAGCAGTGATGGGGACAGCACCTTGCTCAAGGGTACCTCAGAGCAACCTACTGGGAAGGGGTTCGAACCCCCAATCCTCCGATCATGTGGCTGACGCCCTAACCACTAGCTGCCCAATATATGAAGCAGGGTGTTGTCTTCTTATCAGCTTTGTTGGATTTTCTGGCTTCATTTCCATCCAATTGAGCCATTCGGACTTTCACTGCAAGGTCGGCTTCCATGCTTCCAGCTGTCTGAACAATTTGTGAGATACTTTTGCCTACATCCTTCTCACAACCCGGGTACGTGACTTTCAAGAGCCTGGACAATTCTACGTTTAGTCCGTCAACAAAGGTTGTCTTTAACGGGGTGCTATTTGCCTGGTCATAATTGTCTTCTGTGATGTTAGGAAACTCTGCGATGGGCTGGCGACCTGTCCAGGGTGCGTCACCCGTCCTCGCCCTGTGTGTGCTGGGTTGGACGCCAGCACTCCCCCGCGACCCCGTTTGGGACAAGCGGCAGATAATGGATGGATGGATGTTAGGAAACCCAGAATAATCAAGCCAAGCTTGTTTGAAACGTTCAGCATATTCGTAAACGCTTTCTTTTGGCTTCTGTTGGCAAGCAGTAATCTGAGACCAATTTGTTCGTTCTGGATTTAACTCATCAAGCCATTCTTTTATGGCCTCCCATCCCTCTTTCAGATTTTGTTTATCATCACCCAAAGCCAGGTGGAGTCTTTCTGTCAGTGTCTCCACCTGTGAGCGAGAAACCATTGCAGATAGGATCTGAAGTGCATCTTCTGGATGAAGCCGATAAATATCTCTTAGACGGCACAATTCTCTCCAGGTCTTTCTTGATCCATCCTTGGGATGAGGAGTTTCCTTAGACCATTTGTCAATTTTTTCAGGTTCCACTGGAACATGGGACACCAAAGTTTTGTAGGTTATATCACCATCCTCTTCCTTAACCTTACCTCTTCTTTCCCTAATGGGAGCAAGGCGGGCAGGGACATGATCAGTGTCACTTTTGCTTTCACTCTTGCTTTCATTCACTCTGCAAATTTTTCCACGTTTTTTCTTTGCAGAAGCTTTTCCACACGAAGTGTGTTTCAGTGGCGCGTTGTTGGATGATGCACTGGTTGATGAGCCCTGTTTCTCACTCTCATCTCTCCCTGTAACTTTCTCTTCCTCCAACAAACCCCGCTGTTCCCTCTCCAATGCTTTGAGATCAGGATACAGTTTGTTTGCTGATAGAGGCTGAGGGACGGGGGGGAGGGTGAGCGGGCATCACAGGCATTAAGGGAGGGCGCCCGAGCTTCGGGGCCCAACCATCATTGAGAGGTGGGAAGGAAGATGCTCCGCCCCCCTGGGGTCATTCCTGCATACCAGGCTGCTCGGCATTTGCTCTGTTTGCACCAAGGCCTCCGGTGGAGACACCTAATCTAAGACTATGACCTTGTTTGGGTGTTTTTAACGTGCAAAGAAAGTGTTACTCAGAAGAGAACAGATAACAGAGAATATATGCGTATATATAAGTAAGTAAATCAAGCTACAATCCGTCAGTTGACAAAAAGCTCAGTTTTAGCCTCATCTGACCAAAGCACATGATTACAGTTGAAGCCCCTGTACTACTTAGCAAACTCCAGACATTTACGTTTGTGATTGTAGGTGAGACAAGGCTTTTTCCTTGCATGTCTCCCAAAAAGCTTGTTGGCATGGAGATAACATCTTATGGTTGTCATGAAGACTTTGTGACCACAAGCACTTGGTGCAGTTCTGCAACAGTGAGCTTTGGAGAATGTGTTACTTCTCTAATCGTCCTCCTCAATGTGAGTGGTGATAAACTTGGGTCCTCGTCCAGCCTTGTTTGTCCCTGTTCCTGTTATTTTACACTTCTTTATTATTCCTCTGACTGTAGACACAGGCAGGTTTGGTCGAGTAACTGTTTTCTTGTAGCCACTACCTGAATTATAAAGGTCGACCCAGATCTGCCTTATTTCATTATGTTCTCTTGTCTTTCCCATGTTGAAGAGCAGCTAAGAGCAATAAGACTCTGTGTCACATCATATTTATACCCCAGGGACGCAGGAAGTCATTAATTACTAATCACAAGTTCCAATTTGCTCTGATCAACTTTAAAAATTAAACAAGAATTTACAAAAATGCAAAAAAAAATGCAGTTACATTTATTTATAGGAATTGTTAGGGGTGCCAATAATTGTATATTGTATAAAAATTGGATTTTTCCCCAATTACTAAATGTCAATCAATTAAAAGTTGGATTTTTCTCTTTTTTGTGCTGTGAGCCTATATTTTTTGAGGAAAAAAATACATTTATTCCTGGAAAGATCCAGGTCATTTGCAACAGCAAGACTTCTTTCAGTTGGTTCTGGGTTCACTGTAACATTAGCAAAGTCTAGCATTAAACCTGACAGTTTGTATCAGTGGTCGGAGCTAGCAATAGATTCAGCATTTAATAATAGAAACATTCGTTTTTGGATTTACTTTACACAGTTTTCAATTTGAATTTATCGTCTGGTTTGGCTGAAATATATAATTGTGTGTCATCAGCATAACTGTGGAAGTTGATTCCATGTTTCTAAATAACTGAACCCAGAGGGACCCTGTATAATATGAATAGTAGGAGATGTAGGAAAGAACCTTGCAGGATTTAAAATGTACTTTTATGATTTAATTTATAATTGTGACGTTTCACCATTTACACTTACACACTGATAGCAGTTGTAAAGTATGGGTTACACTAAGGAAAGGGCTGTTCCTGTTCTCTAACCAGGTTCTCTTGTTCTCACAGCCTTCTCCAGGATCAGGAGAAAAATGACCAATTAGAAATTGGACGGTACATTTTTAATAAATGGATCAAGATGGCGCCACGTGAGAGGCAGCCAGTTACAGGAGCTCTGACCACTTTCTGTTCTTTTTATTTATTTAATCTATTTTCTTTACTTTATTTATTACTTCTTTCACTTCCTTTTCTAATCTGTCACAAGTACAGCAGTCTGAGGAGACTTGTTAACTTTTTTTTCTGTTTTTTAATCGTATTTGGATTGTTTTACCCTGCACGCAGTGAGACACCAGGCAATGGGTTCATTGTTTACACCCGGGACCAGCTGCTGGCGCTTAGCAACCAGCCGCTACAGCCCAGCGAGAGAGCAGAGATCCCCAGAGAACTACAGGAGGAGACGGGGCTGCAGAGCTGGGGTGAAACACTGGGAGAGGAAGAGACGGTACAAGCCATCGGTGCCCTCGGTCATTATGGGGAATGTCAGATCTCTCCCTAACAAGATTGATGAGCTAACGGCGCTCACCAGGCTCCAGAGAGAGTACATGGAGGTCAGCATGATGTGCTTCACGGAGTCCTGGCTGACACACCTCACTCCAGACTCTCTCGCTGCTGTTCCGGGATTCCACCTGGTGAGAGCGGACCGGAGCGCGAAGGAGACTGGTAAGAGGAAAGGCGGGGGGATTGTGATGTATGTGAACGAGAGATGGTGTAACCAGGGGCACATCTCCGTTAAAGAGCAGTGCTGCACACGGGACGTGGAGCTGCTAGCGGTCAGCATCCGACCGTACTATCTGCTGCACGAGTTCTCGCAAGTCATCGCGATAACTGTTTACATCCCGCCGACGGCAGACGCAGCAGCAGCTTGTGAAACCATACACACAGTTGTGTCTCAAATGCAGAAAGCATATCCCCAAGCTTTCCTCCTGATTTCTGGTGATTTTAATCATGTCTCCTTGTCCTCCACTCTGCCTACTCTCACCCAGTATGTGGACTGCTGCACCCGGGAAAACAGGACATTGGACTTACTGTATGTAAATGCTAAGGATGCATACAGAGCATCACCCCTCCCTCCACTGGGACACTCAGACCATAACCTGGTCCATCTGGTTCCCTCATACATACCTCTAGTGTGCAATCAACCCCCCACTACGAGGTATGTGAGAGGATGGTCTGATGAGTCTAGCATGGCACTCAGGGACTGTTTTGAAACCACAGACTGGGAGGCGCTGTGCAGCCCACATGGAGAGGACATCGACAGCTTAACAGTCTGCATAACTGACTACATCACCTTCTGTGTGGAGAACACTGTACCGACCAGGAGAGTACGGTGTTACTCTAATAATAAACCATGGCTGACCCCTGATCTGAGAGCTCTGCTGAAGCAGAAGTCAAGAGCCTTCAGATCAGGAGATAAGGAGGCAATGAGAACAGCTCAGGAGGAGCTGAAAAGAGAAATAAGGAGGGGGAAGGACAGATACAGGGAGAGGCTGGAGGAGCAGCTCAGACTAAACAACATCAGAGGTGTGTGGAGAGGACTGAACACCATTACTGGTAGGAGCACAGTGAGTAGGGGAGGCCCAGAGTCTGGAGATCAGGACTGGGCTAATAGTTTAAATCTGTTCTTCAACAGGTTTGACTCAGGAATCTGCCCCTCACCCAACCATCAAAGCTCATCACATGCCAGTGCCCCCCTTCACACCTCCCTGCAAACTCCAACGGCACCTCCCCTTCACACCTCTCTGCAACCCCCACCAGGGATATCAGCTACGTATCCCCTTTTATCTTTATCTTCTCCTTCTCTACCCCCCCTTTCCCCTGAGGACTCTACTGCCCCCTCCTGCTACCCCACTCATCAGGAGGCTCCCACTCTCTCACCACACGATAGCCTCTCCATCACAGCTGACCAGGTGCAGTGTCAGCTGAGGAAGTTGAAGCACAGGAAAGCCACAGGTCCAGATGGCATCAGCTCCAGCCTGTTGAGGGACTGTGCAGATCAACTCTGTGAGGTTATTACCTACATCTTTAACCTCAGCCTCAGCCTGGAGCGTGTCCCCATTCTGTGGAAGACCTCGTGCCTCGTTCCAGTCCCCAAGACTTCGCACCCCAAGGAGCCAAACCACTTTAGACCTGTTGCCCGCACTTCTAACCTGATGAAGGCTATGGAGAGGATCATCCTCCATCACCTTCGTCCACTGATCAGGAGGGACCTGGACCCGCTGCAGTTTGCACACCAGCCACACATCGGGGTGGATGACGCTGTCATCTACCTGCTGCATCGGGCCCTCACTCACCTGGAGAGTGGCAAGAGTACTGTACTGACTTTTCCAGTGCTTTCAACACGATCCGGCCTTCAGTTCTGAGGGGGAAGCTAGAGGGAGTAGGTGTGGACCATCACATGACTGAGTGGATTATTGACTACCTCACCAATAGACCCCAGTATGTGAGACTCCAGGACTGTGTGTCTGAGGTGGTGGTCTGCAGCACTGGAGCCCCACAAGGAACAGTCCTCCCCCTTCCTCTTCACCCTGTACACGGCAGACTTCAACCACAACAAGGACACCTGTCACCTGCAGAAGTTCTCCGACGACACCGCTATTGTTGGTCGTGTGTCGGAGGGGAATGAGCAGGAGTACAGGGGGGTCCTCAGTGACTTCGTCAGTTGGTGCGATCAAAATCACCTGCGCATCAGTGCCAGCAAGACGAAGGAGCTGGTGATTGACTTTCGCAGGAAGTCACCCCCCATCACACCGGTGGACATCCAGGGTTTGTGCATTGAAACGGTGGAGGAGTACAAATACCTGGGTGTCCACATCAACAATAAACTGGACTGGTCCACCAACACTACTGCTCTGTACAAAAAGGGCCTGAGTCGTCTCCACCTGCTAAGGCGGCTGAGGTCCTTTGGAGTAAACAAACATCTCATGAGGACATTCTATGACACTGTGGTAGCGTCGGCTGTTTTTTACGCTGTGGTCTGCTGGTGTGGAAGAGTCGCAGTGAAGGACAGAGGGAAACTAAACAAACTGGTCAAGAGGGCCAGCTCTGTCCTGAACTGTCCGCTCAAGTCCATAGAGCAGGTAGGGGAGGAGAGGATGTTCTCCAAACTAACATCTATCATGGACAACACCTCCCACCCTCTACATTTCCCATTCGTGGGATAATAAAAGATCACTCTACTCTACTCTACTCTAACACTAAGAAACTTGGTGCTCTGGAAACATCTCCACAGGTGAGGTGTTGATAAGTGGAGCATGGTCCCGACGTGATCTCCTGAAGTCAACAACCATCTCTTTAGTCT
>JABMDN010013147.1:0-10458 GCA_017165825.1 Hepsetus odoe
AAGACAAGGCAAACAAGTGCAGAAAACAACAGACAGACAACAACAGAACGACAACAGACAGTACAACAGACAGTACATTCATCCGTCAGAGAGCCGCAGTGTTGTTGGCCAGTGTAACGAAGTGTAACAGAGCAGCAGTGTTATGGCTAAAGTGCGGATAATAAATAATAAGTGGCGGTGAGGTGGTTCATGTACATGGATGTGCATCAGTGCATAACAGGAGGAGAACAGTTCCAGCAGTAGCAGAGAGCAGGTTATTGTGAAGATATTAGCAGCTCAGAAGTCTGATGGCCAGGGGGAAGAAACTATTTCCCATCCTGATAGTGGAGGCCCGTATGCTGCGGAACCTTTTCCTGGATGGCAGGAGGGAGAAGAGAGTGTGGGATGGGTGTGAGGGATCATCCACAATGCTGGTTGCTTTTCAGATGCAGCGAGTGGTGAAGATGTCCTGAACAGAAGGCAGAGAGACACCGATGATCTCGTCAGCTGTTCTCAATACCCTTTGTAGAGACTTGCGATCTGAGTTTAACAATAATGGTTTAGAATGAATGATCAGATTTTTGATGTAAAGTCTAGAACTGGTGTAACTGGTATGACTGTGTATCTGTTTATCTGAGGGTGAGAGTAAATATTTTAGGAATTGTCCTGAGTTGGATAAAGAAAGAAAAGCAGACACCCAGATAACCCAGATGTCCATATTGGTCCTTTATAAGAATGACCTGAGCGACCAGGTTTGGTCCAGCTCACATTTTCACAGTTTCAGTGTTGAACACACACTCTGCTCTGGACCTGCTGATGGTGGTGTTTCACTCTCTGTAAAGTTTAGCACACATTGATAACATTTCCCATCATTACATACAACCATAGAATTCTACACACAAAACCAAACTCACAGCTTATTATAGAGTTTAATATTTACAACAGAAGTTATTAAAACATAAGTTCTAGAAGTTTCTGGAGAAGTTTTCAGCACCATGGAGAGAAGCATCATCCCTTTTCAGTACCAAGGACTGTTGTTTGAGGAGAACATTCATCCATCTGTCCAACCGTCCACCCAACCATCTATCCGTTCTCTCTGCCGGGCGTCCCAGCCAGTGTTGCTCACAGAGCAAAACACCTTGGAGAAGCTGCCCATCCGTTTCTTTGTTTTGACTGTGCTGTCAGAGTGAAGAGTGAACAGAAACCAGTCTTATGATTGTAAAAATTTCAGTAAAGACTGGAGGCTCTAAAAAACAGGAAAAGGTTCTATAAACGCTTTCTCCACAATCTCTGAATTATTATTAAGAAATGCTGTGTGTTGTAGACGCTTTCCTGTAGAGTTACGAGATCTTCAGGCATTATTTTCACAAACCAGCAAAATCTGACAGGGTGCCATCTTGCCTTGATTAAAATCAATATTAAATAATAAATAAAGCATTTCAGATCTTTTCTACAGAGGACAGTTTATCTGTAAATATTCAGATTGGAGCTGTAATGTTCACTGAAGTACAGTTTTAGAGATTATCTAGATCATCCAGTGTGAATCAACACATCCACACAGAAATGAAGTGAAATGTGAAACTAAAAAACAGTTTTGTAGTTTTGTTTAATATAATGTGAAATATATAAATATATAAATATGGACTTCTGTAGTTGTGTATTTTCACCAAAAGTGTTAAAATATGATAAAAATCATGTTTATTACTGAAATTTGTCACAAATCTGCAGTTTGATGTTGTATTTTGTACAAAACACTTTAAGGAATGAACATTTTTTGAAGATACTCTACAATAAATTGAAACATTGCTATTAATGAAAATTAATCTTTAATATAAAAATAAAATTTATTTCGAGAAGTGTTTCGATGTGACTCCAGACACAGAGAAACACACTTGGTTTGGGCCCGAGAGTGAACTGCTGTAACCAGCCAATCAGAATCACTCAGTAAAACGCAGGTGGAAACTAAAGGGTTAAAACAGGTAGAACTAAAACCAACCAATCACAGAACAGTCTCAAAACGGTGAACAAACCGGCAGGAGAGACGAAGTGCCGCACACAGATCCGAGGAGACTTAACTAAGACAGAAAAAAGGGGAGACTCGAGAGTGAACTGGACCAAAATTACCGGCAAACTGGTGAAAACGGTCCAGTAAAGACTTGCTGCTGGTTGTGTTTGTAAAGGAGGAGTGACAGCTGTAGGAACTGTTCTTCATTACCGGCTCACTCGCTGCTCTCACTACAGCTCTCTGACTCCCCCTGGTGGAGGAACAGGGTCTTACAGGAAGAACACACACGGACAGATCCACACACACACACAAACACACTCACACATACACACACACACGCACCTAAAGTAAGAAGCTGATGAGTGTTTCTGGTCTGAGTGATCATTCGTTCTGACCAAACCACAGAGTTTCAGTGCAGCTCTCTCCAGGCTGTGACTCTGTGAGCACCATGAGCAGAGGCGAGGCAGGAGAGAGAGATTAAAGACAGAGAGAAGCTGAACTGCTGCTTTTCTGGAGGAATGAAGTGAACTAAAGTGAGGAGTGAAGGATTCATATCTTTAAATCATTTCTTAAACTGATATGATTGAGCTGCTGTTGTTGTGAGCCACCAACTGAAGACCCTCTTGCTGTAATTATCACCAAAGTGGAACCATTGGTGGAACCTCTGCAGCAAGGGGGAATAAATTGAACATTGCAATGTGTAGTGGGTGCGTTGGGGTTTTGGTTCCCCAAGTGATGTAACCTGGAGTTTGTACTGAGTTGAGTCTATTATTTTTCTGCTTTCTTATGAATCACAGTGTTGATGATAACCTTGTTAATGTGTATGTTCAACACTGCTAGATAGTAGCGGTTAGCGGTTAGCATTAGCCTCCGCGCTAATATCCTTTGTTAATTTACAGGTTCCAGTGTGTTCAGGCAGATCCCCAGTATTCTCGTTCAGGTTCAGTATGTGTTTCACTGTCGCCTGTTCGTCTGGATGTCTCTGTGTTTGTTCCCCTTTTCCCTGTGTGTGAGTTAGTGTGATAGCTTTGGTGTTGTGGTGTCTCCCTAATAAAGTATTATATTTTTGTTCGTACTCCTGGTCTGTCTGAGCTGTTTTCTCTCAGCTGGAGGCAGTTAGACAGTCGGGCGATCCTGCTCAGGTGTCTTCCTCTTTCCCCAGTACAGGTGCACATAACAGCTGTTCTGTAAAGACCTGCTACAGGAGACAAAACCCGATCCGTTATTTGATATACATCCAAAAGTTTTGGCACCTCTGGTCAAATGATGTCCTTTGTAGATTTTTGAGGTGAAAATTAGAGACAATCAGACACACAGACATCAGAATCATGTCAAAGGCACTGAAAAGTATTTATTATAATTATTGTAGACTATTATGGACATTGTTTTTACACTAAATCAGCAAGACTACGTCTGAACCTTCAAGCAGAACAAAGCGTCTAACTGAAGACAAGAAGCAGTGAAGAAACAGGAGCAGATGATTCCAGAAGATCATTTTCTGAAACACTGTGAACTCTGCCTGTTAGCTGTGAGGACTAATTCAGTCTGAGCTGTGTTGGGATTAACTTGGCAGGTAAACAGTAGTTCATGAAAATTATGTAAAATCGTGTTATGATAAAGTGAAAAGAAGTAAAAACATTAAACCATATTGATATTCTAACATGATAGAACAGCACACCCTCTCCATCACTCCATTAACTTCCTCCCTTTCTTCACTGAGTCGCTCTGTTATCAGGAACTAGTAAGAAATTCACTTTGGTGTAAACATTCTCCATCAGCACTCTTTTCTTCATCTTGTTCTCTGAGAAAAGTAAAGCAGCGTTGAGCTCTTCAGCATCAGGATCCTTTTATAGAGAAAATGAAGAGAACAGAAGTGCTGAAATGTGCAGCTCCACTAGGTGGCAGTATATCCTCAACCAAAAAACATTTTTTCTTACGAAGGCCAATCCTTACCCGTGAAAGTGACTGTGTGTCTGTGTGAATACGTGATGCGTTTACCCATCACACCATGCAACAGCGTCACATTGGCGGAGGTGGCCTAGAGTTTAAGAACTAGGTCCCAGTATTATAGGGATTAGAAAAGTCATGGGCTCAAATACCAGAGCTATGAGTTGCCCAGAGCAACACTTGAGCATGGTAGTGTCCCCATCATTGCTCCCAGGGTGCTGGTTAAGGCTGCCCACTGCTGCAGGGTGTGTGTGTGTGTCAAATAAAGAGGATATATTTCGGTTCACTGTGTGCTATGCTGTGTTTCACACTAAAAAGTCACTTTCACTTTGAGTCACCAAAATCACCAACCTGCTCCCTTTAAATCATGATCTCCTCTATAAACAGCATCACCAGTACAGATGATACCTCACCAGTTCAGCCTGCTCTTTAATGTCCACTGTGTAGATTAAAAGCTTCATTCAAGTCACACAGAATTTACTGTTAAAAGTCTTTAAAATATCTTAAAGAAATAACCTTGTTGCTGTGATTTTTAAATTCCTACTTCTAACACTAAATAACAGAAATGATCATAAAGTAAAGTTCTTGCTGTTGTTATTTGTTTTGTGTTGCTGTTGTTCTGCTGTTGAATAAAGTTAAATTGGGTGGCGGTGGTCTAGTGGTAGGGTACCTACGGACCTCTGGATTGAATCCCACCTCTAGCACTGCCACCACTGGGTCCCTGAGCAAGACCCTTAACCCTGAGTTGCTCCAGGGGGACTGTCCCTGTAATTAGGACATGTAAGCCGCTCTGGATAAGAGCGTCTGCTAAATGTCGTAAATGTAAATTGACAACCCTTGTCATTGCAAGGTCAAAGCACAGCAGACAGTCAACCACAACGAAATTGGACCTCTGCATTTAACCCATGCACACTCAAACACTGTGCAGCAGTGGGCAGCTATTGAAAGCACCTGGGGAGCAGTGACGGGGGACAGCACTTTGCTCAAGGGTACCTCAGGGCAACCTATTGGGAATCCCGATCCTCCGATCATGCAGCCATGCCCTAACCACTAGGCCACCGCTTCAGCCTGCTCTTTAATGTCCATTGTGTAGATTTAAAGCTTCATTCAAGTAACACAGAATTTACTGTTAAAAGTGTTTAAACATTTTAAAGAAATAACCTTGTTGCTGTGGTTTTTAGATTCCTACTTTCTCACACTAAGTTAACAGAAATGATCATAAAGTAAAGTTCTTGTTGTTGTTATTATTTGTTTTGTGTTGCTGTTGTTCTGTTCTCCTGAGACGGGGCACTTTTATCACTGTGAACATCAGCACTGACCCATCTGTGACCCTCATGTAGAGACTGAGAGGCAGCCTGGAGAGGCTGCTGGTGTGAATGTGTGTTAAAACCACAGCAGATTCTGGAGGTGTGAACATTTCCTCACCGTTTTCTGAGAACGGCTGTGAAATCAGCCCACAGTTTAGGTGGTGGTGGTCAAGTGGTAGGGTACTTGTTTAAAGACCTCTGGATCAAGAGGTCCCAGGTTTGAATCCCACCTCTGGCACTACCACCACTGGGTCCCTGAGCAAGACCCTTAACCCTGAATTGCTGCAGGAGGGGACTGTCCCTGTAGTTAGGACATGGAAGTTGCTCTGGATAAGAGCGTTGGCTAAATTCTGTAAATGTTTAGTTCAGTTCAGTGCAGTTTTTAAAGAGATCATGTTTAAGATTTTAGTTTCTCAGTTTTACATCATCAATTTTAAGTTATATTAAATTTTCAGGATTTAGGGAACAGTTTATTATTATTATTGTTAGTAGTAGTAGTAGTAGTTAAAGGTGGATATATTAGACAACAAGTGAACAGTCAGTTCATGAAGATTTCAGAAGCAGTAAAAAATGATCAAGTGTGAGGATCTGAGTGTCTGGTGGTCTAGTGGTAGGGTACTTCCCTATGGACCTATGGATTCAGAGGTTCCCGGTTCGAATCCTACCTCTAGCAATACCACCCTGAACCCTGAGTGTCTCCAGGGGGGACTGTCCCTGTAATCAGGACCTGTAAGTCGCTCTGGATAAGAGCGTCTGCTAAATGCTGTAAATGTAAATGATAAGATCCCAGTATGGACGACTGACTCGGATCATCTCCAGCACAGCATGCAGTGATTAAAGGATGGACAGCAGGAGCATCAGCTGGAGATGTTGCTTTTTTTTTTGCTGCAAAAATCTCGGTGTCACGACACACCTTTTAGGTCTTGTGGAGTTTATGCTTTGATCAGATCTTTTTAATATTATGGATGATTGGTGTAGATCTGAGTGCTGCTCAGCTCAGTATATTTTATTTATCTGATATTTTGCTGAAGCTGTGTTTGCAAACCAGGTTAAATCAAGAAATTCAGATTTATAAAAAGTTTACTTTATTTTTAAGAAGCAGCCAGATCTCAGGAGTAAATATAGATTATTATGAATCTCAAAGTTTTTCAAAAATAACTAGCAGGTATAAATAGTTTTCTGCTATAAAAGCAGGACCTACACACTTCAAATGAGCAGTCTGAACATTACAACATACACATGTCTGTGTAAACACTCCTAATTATTAGAATCAGTGAAATTTAATTTAATTTAATGAAACATACCTGGTCTTGTAGCACCTTCAGGAAATAAAGACTCTCAGGTGTTTTCCCTTGGAATGAAAACAAATTAAAAAATGAAATGTGTTAAAAATTAATCCTCATGATAATAAACTGTAAAAATATTGATCTGTGTACCATGTTGGTGGTTTGGTCCAGACATAAATCTGTAACCAGGGATCTGTGACTTTACTTTATTCAACTTAAGAAACATAGAAACACCCGCGCGTGTGAGAATTACACCAAGAATGACTGACGCTCTGCTCTGACTCACTGTGACCTTTGAACCCTTGTCCAGTGAGATACACCTGATGTCCTTGATGAGACAGAAGTCAGAAGAGTCAGAGCAGATCAGCCACCTACAGTGACAACCTGAGTGAACTCACCTCTCTTCCAGCTCCAGCAGAAACTGTTTTAAATCATTTTTAAAATGAGAAACTAATTTTTTCCAAAAAAAAACAATAAACAAAAACAGCACACTTATAACAGTATGATGGAGACACATACCACAGGAGTGTTCACAGCTTCTTGCCTTCCAGATTAAAAAAGGCTTCAGCAAAGATCACAACCAAACAAGCTCCCAAAGCTGCTCCCAGATAAACCACCACAGAGTCCCCTTGAAGATCAAATACAAATAGAATTAAAAATTAATTAGAATTAAAAAAAAAACTTAAAAGAATTCAATAAAAATCAAGTATATATGTGTTCTCAGTATAAACAGAGACTCACTGAAGTGAACTGTCGTCCCGTTTCGAACAATAATCCTCCCACAATTGGAACCAGTGCAGAAGTAAGTTCCAGTATTGTCGCTGGAGATGTTCATGGAGAAGGTGTTCACACAGCTTTGCGCAGGAGAGCTGATTTTACACTGATGGCTGCTCGGATGAGAGAACATGATTTCAGGAGAGGATTGTTCTGCAGCTCTGAACCAGAGAACTCTAATATCTGCTCTGATCTCAGAGAGAACCAAGCAATGCAGGGTCACCGACTCTCCTGGAGAAACCCACGTCCTTACTGGATCTTGGAGCACTGAGATTTTCTCTGGAGGATCTGTTCAACATCACACAGACAGTGATGGAAGATAATGGATTATTAGTGCTGAAGAGACATTTTTGGTCTTTTAAGTTTGTAGGAGTTCAGAGATGAATGTTAGCAAAGTTATGTTTGTTCAAAAATAACAGAAACAACTTTAAACAGTTTAATCAGCATGAATTTAGTGTCTTTGTTTTGTTTCAATATTGTAAACAGAAAATATCTATCTATCTATCTATCTATCTATCTATATGTGCATATAAATAAACTGAATAACTGTACATTTAATATTTATCTCATTTTAAAACTGTAGCTGCTGTTAATATTGTTTGAAGAATGAACGGATAAGTAGGTGCCAAAATTAATGTGGATAAATGCCGTTTACACTTGAATGAGAAGAAACGTTTTTGCCTTCATCTGTAAGTTTTTATTTTTCTTTGGACAGCAATCAAATGAAACTTCACCTAAACATGAAATTAAACTAAATTGTAAAATTAGATGTTTCCTGAATGTCATCAGTTATCTGTGTGATGTCTTTTTGTGTCCTTTCTCAGCTGAATAACTAAAGCTGTTATATTTATATAAAATACAAAATTAAACCTGTAACTGAGTTTTTAAAGTTATTTAAAGTTGTTTTTCTGCAGCAGCTGCTCTTTACAATGTGCAAAATGTTCATGAAGATTGAAACAATTTTGAGGCTCTAAAATTGCTTTACGTTGCTACACATACCTTCACATATTTTACAGCATCTGCGTCCTTTTAAAACATTTCTTGTACAGATGTTTCTGATAGAAATCTAAAATGTGACTTTATGTTAAACTGTGAAACAGTAGATTCATTACCTGTCACGCTTACAAAAATGCCTTTAGAAAACACAATGGAGCCTTTACTCCCTCCTCCACAGAAGTACACTCCTTCATGATCTTCAGTAAGTTGTTTGATGGTCAAAGAAAAATTGGGATGTATGTTGAAGTCTGATTGTTTGAGATGTGATGAAAAACTGGAAACATTCTTGCCACTAAACAATATCAACACTTCTTGAGGTTCCTGCCCCAGTTTTTGTTTGTACCAAACACGAAACTCCTCAGTTCCAGGAGTGAGATGTTCTTTACAGTCAAGAGTAACAGCAGCACGAGACCGAGCGGAGATAAATAATCGCTCCTGAAGATCTGCAGCTTGAGCAGGATCTGTAAAATCACAGGAATATGATATCAGTCAAAAAAGAAAACTATTAAACACCCAAACTAAGGAGCAGGAATCTCTGAAGCGTTAAGTTTATAAACTTACATGTTATGTAGAAAAAGAAGACGAGAGTCCAAACTGAGGTCCGCAACGTAAAAGAGGCTCTTCTTATTGAAGAAAACTGGAAAGGAAGCGATTTCAGCAGCATTAAACTCTTTTATCTGACTTGGTTCATGTGATGAAGCTCATTGGCTGGAAAAATGCCACTGTGTTTTTTTCTGTCTGCTTGACTTACACACCATCGCTGGCCGTCATCAGGCCTGAACCACTAATGTGACATTTATGAATCTTCAGAATAACTAAATTCAGAGCTTTTTTGGAAGCTTTGGAAGTCTGAACACTGTTCAAGGCTTCATGTGGAACATTGAGAGTAGCTTCACAATCCTGCACCTTGTAGACATTCAGCTGATATTGATAGTAAAATGATTAGTGGGACTTTAATATGGGCAGCGGTGGCCTAGTGGTTAGGGTGTCAGCCACAGGATCGGGGGTTCGAACCCCTTCCCAATGTGTTTCCCTGAGGTGCCCTTGAGCAAGGTGCTGTCTCCGTCCCGCTCCTCCCTGCGATGGGCTGGCGACCTGTCCAGGGTGCGTCCCCCGTCCTCGCCCTGTGTCCGCTGGGTTGGACACCAGCACCCCCCCGCGACCCCGTTTGGGACAAGCGGCAGATAATGTATGGATGGGACTTTAATATGATGTTCCTCAAAAAACATGTATAAATAAAAACCTCTCTGAAACTTTCAGAAATGTTCAATCAGTGTGATTGTAAAAGTCATTTATTTTTTATTTCCTTACAGATGTGAGTGACTTCACATGTTTCTCTAAGATCTCAGTCCACAACTAAAAACCTCTTGGTCAGAAAAGATCCACATTTAACCTACAGCTCGATTCACCTTCACAGGTACATACACTCAGAAAAGCAGCCTGTCCTGACTGAGTCTCCTAGCTACAAGCTGGTCTTGACCAAAGCCAGTATTCTGGTTAAGCCCCTCCTGGTCCCCTGATAGGGCAGCAGTGGTCTAATGTTATGGGACTAGGCCCCATGACCAGAAGGTCGCAGGTTTGAGTGCCAGACCAGCAGGTTACCCTGAGGCCTCTTTTAGCAAGGTAGGAGTTCAGCACTGTTGCCTGGGTGTTGGATGTATGGCTGCTCATTGGTGCACTTCGATGTGAAAGATTAAATACTGTGATCGCTTTATGATGACAGATGCACTTCGCTTTCACTTCACTTTACTGTCATGATTAGAACATCATGGGTTCCAGTTTCAGACCAGTAGGTTCTTCCCTGAACTTCCTTTGAGCTCATTTTCTGTTTATTCTCTAACAAAAGTCATGTCAGTCAGACGACTCCAGTCTAAATCTTCTTTATGAAGCTGCTGTCAGTACACCCTCCATCACTTACTCTCATGATGTCTCTATTCTTTTTGGCAGCGTTCTTTAGGCTGCATGAAGTCTTCTGTCTACTTCATGAGCTGAACCTGCAGAGACTTTTATAAAAGCTCTGTCATGTAGTCTTATGAACACGACCCACAGTGAACTGTAACTAAACTCTGTGAAAGATGAAGTAGCATCAATTTTTTTTATTAAAACAAATTGAAAAAATCTTTAATGTGTTTTTATTAATGCTGATGACAAGGAAATGGAATGT
>JABMDN010013217.1:0-10289 GCA_017165825.1 Hepsetus odoe
TGTGTGTGTGTGTGTGTGTGTGTGTGTGTGTGTGTGTGTGTGTGTGTGTGTATGAGTATGTAGGTGTGTAGTAGTATGTATGTTCTCTGCTGGCATGTTTAGAAGGTTAAATCCAGATAGATTCATTGCTCACAGGGTGAAAAACCCACACCCCTGAGAAGAGGTGATCCTGTGCACCTGACAGGCAAAGATAAATATGTAAAGAAAAAGAAAAAAAAATGAAAATAATTTCTTTAGATCAGCAGATCAGCACTCACTGCCCGTCACCACTGTGTCACAGCAATGTCCACAACACAGGGTTCTGATTGGTCCACAGGTCCAGATATTTGACCTTCATGTCTGCCGGGCGTCTGCAAGGAGTTGCTGCTTCTCTCCAAAGGTTTCACATGTAGTGACTGAAAGACGGTGCAGAATGCTGCTTCATCTCTGATCTGGGGCTTTATTAAGATTTCCAGAAACTGATGCTGAGTGGACTAAAATCAGGACTAAGTCTTAAAGCATGGCTGTAGCTTCACAGTCCTCTCTGATTTGCCAGAGCTCGAGTCTGAACCTGATCCTCAATTAAGGTCCAGAGAAAACCGTCACCGACTCCCTTCCTGCCACTGAGTCATTTCCAGGTGTTCTCTTTCTTGGTGCAGCCCTGGTCTAGTGGTGTGGAGTTGCCGCATGATCGGAGGATTGTGGTTCAGACCCCTTAATAGTAGGTTGCCCTGAGCAAGGTACCGTCCCCATCATTGCTCCCGGGTGCTTTCATAGCTGCCCCCTGCTGCACGGTGTTTGTGCCTGGGTTAAATACAGAGGTGGTTCACTGTGTGCTGTGTGTTCTCACAATGACCAGAATAGTCACTTTCACTTTCCTGAGAGTCAGGCTCAGTCCTGGTTTGTCAGATTAGCTCAGTGCTGTCGTTTGTATCTGCACGTCTCTGTTCCAGGTGCAGATCTGTCTGTGCCGCACCATGTCTATCGTTTTTGATTGACTGAACAAGCCTTCTGTTCCTGATTGGCTGGTTCCTCTCATTTCCCCCATATAGAGCCCTGTTCTGGTCCATGTTTAGTTCTGAAGAAGAAGTTCTGTCTGAAGTCACTCATCTTTACTTCAGTTCATCATCAGTGACTTCAGTGAGTCCATGACTCAGAGACACATCAAACAATGTCTTCAGTTAAACTCCATTCAGGTGAGAACTGGACACTGATTTTCAAATATGGACACGTTCATTGTTTATTTAGTGAATTTTAATTTGAAATATCAGTAATTCATTGCTGCTTTTTCTGTTCACTGATGATTTGATTCAACTTCAGACACAGAACATTAAAGAAAGATTCTGTTCACAGCTCTCTGATAAATCAATACAAGATCAAATAAATGGATTTAATGATTTTACATGGAATGCAGTCAATAATACATTAAAGCAGTTCACAGTATTAACATTCTGTGATTGTATGAACACAGTATGAACATTTTGTGAGACAAAAGTGATCATAATCTGTCCATCATGAAGATGATGTTCTGATTATAACGGTCAGACTGGCACATGGAGAATATGAAGAACTGATTTGGAATTTATTTGGAAGTTCAAATCTTTCTGAACTGTATATGAGAACAAAAAACTGAATCATTTATTCTTTATTTCTCACTTTAAAGCATTAATTAATTTATCTACAGTTCTACTTTTACACAACCCTCTTTCACTCCTTCTTCATGGCCCTCTTTCATTCCTTTATCACAACCCTCTTCAAATCCTTTTTCATGGCCCTCTTTCACTCCTTCTTCATGGCCCTCTTTCACTCCTTCTTCATGGCCCTCTTTCAGTCCTTCTTCATGGCATTCTTTCACTCCTTCTTCATGGCCCTCTTTCACTCCTTCTTCATGGCCCTCTTTCACTCCTTTTTCATGACCCTCTTCAAATCCTTCTTTTTTTGCCTTTTTAATGTTTTCTTCTAATTTGGCACAAAACTCCTCCTCTGCCTGTTTTCTCACTTCTTCCTCCGTTCGTCTCTTCAGTCTCTCCATCTCTTTGTCGTGAATCTCTTTAATGAGGTCCAGCTGTCTATTCTTAACTTCATTGTGTTTTTTCTCTTCCTCCTCTCTTTCTTTTCTAAACGTCTCCTGCTGCTTCTGGAGCTTCTCCTCCATTTCCTTTCTGAGTTGTTCATCCTTTTCCTTTCGTTCTTTCTCCTCTTTTTCTCTCTGCTCCTCCATCTGTTCTTTCATCTGCCTGATCTTTTCATTCGCTTCATCTTCTATTCTTTTCTTCTCTTCTTCTTCTCTCTTTTTTCTCTCCTTTTCTTTTGACTCTCTCTCCTCTGTTTCTCTTTGTTTTTCTCGTTCGTGCTCTTTTTGTTTTCGAACCTGCTCTGCTTTCCAGTCCTCCTCCATCACTGTGACTTGTTTCTTCCACAATTTATGCTCTTCTTCTTTCTCTTTCTTCTCTTCCTCCATCTTTCTCTTCAACTCTTCTAGCTCTTTCTTTTTACTTTCCTCTCCATCTTTTATTTTCTCTTCTAAATCTCTTCTTTTCTTCTCCTCCTCTGCTACCTTCTGTTCATACTCCTGCTGGAGTTTCTTCTGCTGAACCGTCTGCTTCTTCAGTGTTTTCTCAAACTTCTCTTTTTCCTCTCTCTGTTTTTCCTTGAATTCTTCTTCTTTCTTTTTTCTTCCCTCCTCCTCCTTTTCCCTTCGTCTCTGATCTTCCTCTCTTTGTCTCTCCCACTGTTTTCTGTTTTCCTCTCTTTCTATGTTAATTTCTGTCATCCATTCTTGCATCCTTTTCTCGTCCTCTTCTCTTCTTTTCTTAAAATCTTCTCTTTGCATTTGTTCCCTCTCTGTCATCTCTCTTTTTATTTGCTGTTCTTTCACTTTAAACTCTTCTTCCCTTCTCTTAATTTCTGCTTCTTGTCTTTCTTTTTGTTCCTGCATCTCTTTTCTTATTGCCTCCATCTCAGAATCATATTTAGCTTTCAGTTCTTCTTTCTCTCTCTCTATCTCCTTCTCTCTCTCCTTCAGAATTCTCTCCTGATCTTCTTGCAGAGCTTTCTCCACCTGCTGGAACATCTCAGTAGTGTAGCAGCTCCCTCCATTCACATTCACCACTGAGTTGATCTTCTCCAGCAGAGCAGTGACCTGGGTTTGGTCTTCAGGATTCCTGTTGTTGAACACATGGTACCTGTTTCCACACTGGTGAAGGAGATTTTGTAAAGTTCGGTCAGAATCTTCCAGAAATGTTTCAATGCTCCTTCCTTTCAGATCATCTCCTCTGGTGAACAGCACCATGGTGTATTTTTTAGATTCTTCACCAAACAGGTCTTGGATCATCTTCACTGCTCCTTGTTCCTCTTGTGTGAAACGTCCCAGTGAAAGAACCAATAAGAAGACATGTGGACCTGGTGCTGCCATGGTGATGCACTTGGCGATTTCCTTCCTGATCTCTTCATTAGGAATCTTGGTGTCAAACAGTCCTGGAGTATCAATCACAGAGATCTGTCTCCCTCTGACTTCAGCAGACTCTTTCTTGCAACAAGTGGTGACAGATCTACCTGAAAGGTCCTGCTTAAACACATTTTCTTTTCCTAAGATTGTGTTTCCTGTTGCACTCTTTCCATCTCCAGTCTTCCCCAGAAGAACAATTCGCAGAGTCCCAGGGCTTTCAGTTAAACCTTTAGAGACAGAGATTAAAAAATAAAATCAATCAGTTATCAGTTAAAGAGGAATTAATGTAATTAAATAAGAAAAACTGAAAATACTTCCCCTGGGGGTTGATTCCTGTTTGTCAGTGTGAGATCTTCAATTTGTTCTTGTAGATTTTTATTTTCTGTTCTGATTTTCAGAAGTCTTTCAACTTGGGCTTCTGCGTACATGGTCATGGTGTACCGTCTGCCTTCGTTCTTTGTGTGAAGATTCTCTAAATCTGTTATGAGCTGTTCCACATCTTCTTTGGTGTCTACAAACATGTGTCGTCCTCCAAAGTCAATTACAGTCTGTTCATTCTTGTCCAGCTGTCTGTCCTGAGACTGCGGTCGGATCAGAAACTGAATCCTTTTCTTCTGTTTCTTTCTCAAACAGCACCACATTCAAACGCTGTTTAGGAGCTGAAAGAAAGAATAATTCATTTCAAACTGTAGCTTATTTTAAAATGGACAGAATAAGAGATGGAAGCAACATCTGAGTAACTTTGGATCCTGCATTCATTTTGATCTTACTTTGACAATTAACAACTACACTGTGTGAAGTGAGTGTTTTCAGGATTAATTTTAATCTGGAACAAATCCAGACCCATCTGTCAATCCATAATCTTAAAACCCTGAAACCTGAAGGTTTTAAAGGAGATTAATTCTCAGAACATTCTCAGGAGACACATGTGTGTCACTGTAACGCTGTGATGTTGTAGCTTGAACATGAACACGTAGTCAGGAGTCTTTGTGTTGATCTTTATTGAACATAACTAGAACTCAGGACATTTCAGGACTCAGAATGGAACAAAGGAAGTACGTATACAATGACTGACGCTCTGCTCTGATTCACTGGGGCTTATAAAGTCAGCCTCCAATGAGGCACAATCAGAGCAGAACTCTTCTTGACCTCCAGGGTCATCCTACAGAATACCATCCTATGCTGTTTAGCTACACTCTCCCCTGTCACTACTTTACAGTCTCCAATCTCCTTCAGACTGACCCTCCTGCAAAGAATATAATCCACCTGTTAGCATCTTCCTCCACTTTTATACGTCACACTGTGCTCCTCACTCTTCTTCAAATAAGTATTAACCATAGCCATTTCCATCTTTTTCACAACATCTACAACCATCTGACCTTCAGCTTTCCTCTTCTGGACACCATATACTCTTCACCTCCTTATCACCTCTGTTCCCAGTCCTGATGTTTCAGCTGATGTGTCTTGTTCAGTGGTGGTGGAGTTTCAGTATTCCTTACCTTGTCCACATCTCTGACATTGAACACTTTGTTCTTCTGGACACTCCTGGTAGGTTTAGTTCTGGAGTATGACAGCACTGGGGGATCATGAGTTCCTGGTAACTTCATGTTTGATTTTTCCTCAAATCTTTGGCAGTTAATTTGTTTCTTTTTTTTCTCTCAACACGTGAACTTGTTGAGTGTTTACAACAAACCTTTTGATGGTTCTGTGATCATGGCTCAGTCGGAGCCGCTGGCCCAGTTAGACTCGGCTGTAGACCCTCCGGGCCCAGTTAGACTCGGCTGTAGACCCTCCGGGCCCAGTTAGACTTGGCTGTAGACCCTCCTGGCCCAGCCGTAGCCGGTTTGGAGCCAGCACCAGCGGCATGTTCAAGGGAGCACTGGGTGACCGCCAAACGGGGGTCCAGGAGCTCAAAGAATGGACCTCCTGCACACCAGTCTTCAATTCGGCTGACGAACAGGTTCTCTGCTCTCGGCTGACGAACAGGTACTCTGCTCTCGGCAGCGCGCCTGCTGAAGCGGAGAAGGTGCTCATCATTGGCGACTCGATTGTTAGGAATGTTAGCGTTCCTAGCCGTCCTAAACCAGCGGTTTCGGTGAAATGCCTCCCCGGGGCCAGAGTCTCTGACATCGAGGCACGATTGGACTCTTACTCCAGCAATGAAGTTCCGACCTTGGTTGTTCACGCTGGAACTAACGATATAAAGTCCCAACAATCCGAGGTATTAAAGAGGAACTTCATCTCTATGTGTTCAAAAGCTGAAACTAAATGTCAGAACTTAATTGTGTCTGGTCCCTTGCCAATTCTCTTTAGAGGAGATGTAACCTACAGTAGGCTGCTCTCTTTCAACCGCTGGCTAGAGACTTGGTGTGCATCTAAAAGCATAGCCTTCATAAATAACTGGGACCTCTTTTGGGAACGGCCTGGCCTTTATAAAAGGGACGGTCTTCATCCTAACTGGAGAGGATCATACATGCTTTCTCAAAATATGGCAGCAAAATTGCCACTTTGACTCTCTAGAGCACCACCCAGGTCGCAGTCCTGTGATCTTAAATCACACGCTGGCTGTTCTCCCACTATCAGTACACTCTTGGCAGAAACCCAGGTTCCTTATAACACGGCATCCCCTATGTCACACATTAGCTTAGAACCAGACTCCTCTCATCACTACCAGAGAATATCTATTCTTAGTACGATAAGGAAGCAGTATAGATGCCAATCTAGGGGCTCCTGCGCCGGTACCCTGCTCACAGTACCCATCATACAAATAAAACACAGCGTCCGACTAAAATCAAATGTTCACTGCTGAATGTTCGCTCCGTAGGAAACAAGGCAGTGCTTATTAATGAGATGGTACTCGACACAAAGTCAGATATCTGTCTACTGACTGAAACCTGGCTTAGACCCACTGACACCATCCCCTTAGTGGAAGCCTCCCCAGATGGGTTCTCATACCTGCATAAATCACGCTCAGTAGGACGTGGTGGAGGCCTGGCTGCAATTTTTGATGAATCATTTAAGGTTGATTCAAAAACTACTGAGAGCTTCCACACAGTCGAAGTGATGCTGCTAAGCATTAGGTCTGATTTAGCTCCATATCCTATTAATTTATAGACCTCCAGGACCATATGCTGCCTTTATTAATGAATTTGGCAATCTGCTCTCTGATTGATTGTTAGGTTTACTAGATTCGTGATGCTGGGCGACTTTAACATACATGTTGATACAGAGACGGA
Organism: Hepsetus odoe; assembly: GCA_017165825.1. Taxonomy (NCBI): domain Eukaryota; kingdom Metazoa; phylum Chordata; class Actinopteri; order Characiformes; family Hepsetidae; genus Hepsetus; species Hepsetus odoe. The sequence goes on from JABMDN010013217.1 coordinate 6,664, forward strand.
TGCAGGTGCCAAAAGCTTCTTAACGCTCCTCGATTCTGTCGGTTGCACCCAGCATATATCAGGACCTACCCATGTACAAGGACACACGCTAGATCTAATTATCTCGTATGGACTTGACATTGATACTGTACTGGTCCACTCCTTAAATAAACATTTTTCCGACCATTCTTTAATCACGTTTGAGATTACTATGTCTCCACCGTACCTCAGTGAAAGGACTAGTACAACACGACACCTAAACAGGGCTAAATGGACTCAAGATGGCGGCGCGGTAACACGCAGCGGCCGCTCCGGGGTCCAAACTTTGGTGCTAAAGTCTGTAAAAAGTCTTTCATCCGACTACTTTTCACCGTAAGACTTGCACATGAGCGTCACATCCGTGAATGCTCTTAAACTTAACCGCCAAACACTGCTGGAGCTCAGGAATCAGTCAGGATTCAGTCTTCCAGCGACTCTCCGAACAACGCTACGGGAGTTCGGCGTGCTGAGAAGACCAGGCCTTCAGTCCCCGAGATCGCCTGCTGAACCTGGCCGACTGAGAGGACATAGGAAGCGGTGTGAGAGGAAACAGAAACGCGGCAAGCGTGCTGGGGTCCGGGCTCAGCTCAAGGCTAACGCTAGCCGACCGGCTATCCCGTCCGTCCTCCTCGCCAATGTCCGCTCCCTGGATAATAAACTGGACTGTATACGACTCCAGCTGAACACCCAGCGTGAGTACAGAGACTGCTGTGTTTTTGTTTTTACGGAGACATGGCTCAGCGACAGCGTTCCGGACACCGCCATCCAACTCGCCGGACTCTCCGCGTTTCGTGCGGACAGAAACTCCGCTCTGTCCGGAAAGACCCGCGGAGGGGGGCTGTGTGTTTACGTAAACACACAATGGTGTACAAACGCTGTGCTGGTCTCAGTACACTGCTCAACACTGCTGGAGGTGATAACAGTCAGGTGCAGACCGTTTTATTTGCCCAGGGAGTTCTCTACAGTGTTTATTTCGGCGGTATACATCCCACCCAGCGCTAGCGCTAACAGCGCTAATGCTAACAGCGCGCTGGCTGAACTTTATGGAATTATCAGCGGACTCCAAAACTTCCACCCAGACGGATTATTTATTGTTGCCGGAGATTTCAACCATGCAAATCTCAGGTCAGTTCTCCCTAAATTCCATCAACATGTGAACTTTGCGACGAGGGGGGAAAACACGCTGGACTGTGTTTACACAAACCTGGCCGGCGCGTACAGAGCGGAGCCCCGCCCCCACCTCGGACACTCAGACCACATCTCTGTGCTGCTGATCCCAGCGTACAGACCCATCGTCAGGCACGTGAGACCCACCCTGAAGCAAGTAAAGACCTGGCCCACAGGAGCCATCTCTGCTCTTCAGGACTGCTTCGAACGCACAGACTGGGACATGTTTAGGGAGGCTGCAACCTACGGTGACTCCATCAACCTGGAGGAGTACACAGCTTCAGTGACTGGCTACATCAGCAAGTGCATTGAGGATGTTACTGTCTCCAAGTTCATCATAACACGACCCAACCAAAAGCCATGGATGACCGCGGAGCTGCGCAGACTCCTAAGAACCCGGGACAAGGCCTTCAAGTCAGGGGACGAGGCCGCCCTAAGAAAAGCGAGGGCAAACCTGTCTCGGGCCATCAGAGCGGCGAAGCGAGCTCACGCAGAGAGAATCCATGGCCACTTCAAGAACACTGGTGACACACGGCGCATGTGGCAGGGCATCCAGGCCCTCACCAACTACAGGACATCTCCACCTGCCTGTGACGGTGACCCCTCCCTCCCAGATGCGCTGAACCACTTCTACGCACGGTTTGATGCAGCGAACGACACGAGAATGAGGAAGACCACCCCTCCTCCGAACGACCAGATTCTCCGTCTGACCACAGCCGAGGTGAGAAGATCTCTTCTCAGAGTCAACCCACGGAAAGCTGCCGGTCCAGACAATATTCAAGGTCGAGTGCTCAGAGGATGTGCAGAACAGCTGGCAGTTGTTCTCACTGACATCTTTAACACCTCTCTGAGCACCACTGTTGTTCCAAGGTGCTTCAAGACCACCAGCATCATTCCAGTGCCTAAGAAACCATCCATCTCCTGCCTCAACGACTATCGTCCCGTCGCACTCACACCCATCATCATGAAGTGCTTCGAGAAGCTGGTCATGAGGCACATCAAGTCCCAGATCCCCTCCTCACTAGACCCCCTGCAGTTTGCGTATCGTCCCAACCGTTCAACGGACGATGCAATCTCCACCACCCTCCATCTGGCCCTTTCTCATCTTGACAGAAAGGACAGTTACGTCAGAATGCTGTTCATCAACTACAGTTCAGCATTCAACACCATCATCCCTCAGCACCTGAGTGAGAAGCTGAGGCTGCTGGGCCTGAACACCTCCCTCTGTAACTGGATCCTGGACTTCCTGACTGGGAGACCCCAGTCAGTCAGGATCAGTAGCAGCACCTCCAACACCATCACACTGAGCACAGGAGCCCCCCAGGGCTGTGTGCTCAGCCCACTGCTGTTCACACTGATGACCCACGACTGTGCAGCCAAGCACAGCTCGAACCACATCATCAAATTCGCTGATGATACAACCGTGGTGGGTCTGATCAGCGGTGGAGACGAGGCAGCTTACAGAGAGGAGATACAAGAGCTGACGGACTGGTGCAGAACCAACAACCTGTCTCTGAACGTCGACAAGACTAAAGAGATGGTTGTTGACTTCAGGAGATCACGTCGGGACCACACTCCACTTATCATCAACACCTCACCTGTGGAGTTGGTCCAGAGCACCAAGTTTCTTGGTGTTCACATCACCGACAACCTCACGTGGTCCCTCAACACCAGCTCCATCACAAAGAAAGCCCAGCAGCGCCTCTACTTCCTGCGCAGACTGAGGAAAGCCCATCTCCCACCTTCCATCCTCACCATCTTCTACAGAGGAACCATCGAGAGCATCCTGAGCGGCTGCATTACTGCCTGGTACTGGAACTGCAACGTCTTAGACCGCAAGTCCCTACAACGGGTAGTGAGAACAGCTGAGAAGATCATCGGGGTCTCTCTGCCCTCTGTACAAGACATTTTCACCGCTCGCTGCATCCGCAAAGCAACCAGCATTGTGGATGATCCCTCCCACCCTTCCCACACTCTCTTCTCCCTCCTGCCATCCGGGAAAAGGTTCCGCAGCATACGGGCCTCCACTTCCAGGATGGGAAATAGTTTCTTCCCCCTGGCCATCAGACTGTTGAACTCTGGATCCACCAATATCATGGACTCTTAAAAACCCACCAATAATACAAACCTCTTAAACCCACCACTTCACCCACCACTTCCTCCACTTTTCATTCTGTATTTATTTATTTATCTCGTGTTGCACTCTGCACTTTAAATACAGTAACACCGCTCCACCACACTGCTACACCATAATGTGCCTGGGCTGCTTTGTTCCACAACACTGCAGCCTTCCACGGATGAATGTACTGTCTGTCGTGCCGTCTGTTGTTGTCTGTCTTGTCTGTCTTGTCCGCACTTGTTGCCCCGTGTTGTGTCTTATGTTGTCTTGTGTCTTGTGTTGTGTCTTGTCTTGTGTGTAGCACCAGGGTCCTGGAGGAACG